>BMAO01009507.1:0-72020 GCA_019973975.1 Trichonephila clavata | reverse complement strand
AATTAAGCATCGCAATCGTGTCACTAAAAAAGAAGATCAAAGCAGTAAAATTCAAAATAAAAGAGCCGATCACAAAAATGCACCGATTTTATCTCCGCTTATAATCGGCCACACTAAAAATAACATTATGAGAGTACAAACGCAGACTATATACAATAAATATTCTGAAAACGTTGCACGTAGGAAATAAAAAAAGGAATCTTAGCTTGAAAATTAATTCAATGAATATAATATTTGATTGAAGGCTGTGAAATTTGTGTCACATTTTCATGAGTATTGAAAACACTGGCGGAGCTGCTCCCTGTATCGTCTTTGAGGGCCTCTCTAAGGCCACCCCCGCGATTTCTTGCTTACACGTTTGGGTGCCCGCCCTCAAAGCTTGGGGCCCCGTATCATTGATATGCGGTAACTATGCCCCTGATTGGAAACAGCATTAATTTGTAAAACAAGAAATGGAATGCTGTTAAAAAAGGACTGACAAAAAAGTGCTCTAGTTAATAATTTTCTAAGAAAAATGACATTTTTTTTTTAAAGATTCAAATCGAAACTTTATTTCCATAATAAGCATCCTTCTATGACAATTTCAAATACAATTTGTATCTAAGAGATATGAGCAGAAAGAAACGTATTAAAATTTCGCATATTTCTATCAAACAAAGAGAATTAGATCTATAAATAAATGAAGGTAACAAAGATAAATAAAACAAATAAATCCCCTAAAATTCGAAAAAAAATACTTTTTCTAAATTTCAAATAAAGATCTACCAAATTCTTCGTCGAAAAATTAAAACCCCCACCCATATTTCGTTTCCCTTCTTATTCTTATGGGCATTGTTTATGATACCTAAGACAATGTGTAGACGTATTTGTTAAGAGGCAATTTGAACGTTTTTTTTCCTAAAAATCCGGAGCCTTATAACGATGATTTTATATAAAAGTTGAAATTAATTACATGATTTCTAAACTAAAATACCAATTTCCACAAAAAGGGATAAATGTCATCCGAAACTAGGAAACAGTAAAATTCTACAATAGAATTACCTCAAAAATGTTGTACTCAAAGGCCTACCCTGAAATACAATAATTCATGTGACAAAATATCAAGTGCATTACACTCAATTATTTTCCATATGAATGGGAAAAACTCACATAATAATTATACCCAAATTAAGCAAATATATTCTATGTTTTCCGACAAATCTAGACTAATTAGCCTCATCATTTCTGCAGAAAAATGTATTTTTGAGTAGATTCCAGAACTATATATACTTAGAAATGCAATGCACATTTTGATACCTATCCACTAGCACGGCTTTAAAAAAAAATATGTCTCCGCACCCAATTTTGTGCGGCAATGACAGAACCTTATTCAAACGTTGAAACTATTTGTAGAAAACTCTTTCCCTTCTTTCCTCACCCCCTACCCGTTTGCTGACACGTTTTTCCTCTCTTCGATCTGGTTCTTCAAAGAGCGCATGCGCTCTCATACCGACTACATCTGTCAATCATTTCTGAACCACACCCCGTTGCTATAGTAACGATAGGTTTCCAGAAAACAAAATTTATCTTTATGACGTCATCCGAGTTGCAAACAACGCCATCTGTTGGATAAAGCAGATTTGTGAAATTTCGAAGACGCTCTTAAGGGAACTATTTCAACCCATTTATAGAAAAATTATCCGTTATTACTAAAATAAATTTATAACGTTCTGGACTAGTGGCAGGGTATGGACCTAATAAATCTAAAGATACTATTTCATTTGGAAAATTCATTACTATCGGAATTAATTGACCAGCTGGTAATCCGTTTTTATAATTGACTTTTTGGCATTGGTCGCAGGTTGCTACATATTTATAAATGTATTTCCGTATGAATGGGAAATAACACGCGTCTTTTAATTTTAAGTAGGTTTTCCTTTTGCCTAGATGGCCCGCCATTGGCGAGTCATGGAATTCTCGCATAACATCTTTACGTAATGTTTTGGGTGATTTAAAATTAAAAAAATGGATAATTATAAGTCATTAAAGCTAATATCTTTTTATAAAACGTGGTTAAAGCCGTGAATCTCAACAATTTATTTACTGAAAGATAATATGAGCATATTTTTATTAGTAAAATGAACGAAAAATAATTCAGGAATTAATTTGCAAACGATATCCGAAGACAAAGTAAAGCGATTTTAATGCAATAAAAAAGTCAGCTTCTTGAGCGAAAACGGTGGGCGAAAGCAGAGAAATGCTTTGTAGACACAATAAAAACGTCAGCTTTCTAAATGAAGACGGTGTCTGTAGACAGAATAAAGCTATATGCCAGTATCCTGAGCAAGGACAGTCTTCTGGGACAGTTCAATTAGGAAATGTGAGATATTTTGCTTAAGTTGCTGAATAAATCCAATGTTTTCCCCTACCATACTAGGTGCACCGTCTGTTGTTACAGAAACTATTTTCTGAAAGTCAGTATCCATTTCTTTAAATGCAATATCAAATTCTGCAAAAATATCAAGACTGTGTACACTTTCCTTTCAACGTTATTAGCTTCATTATATATGTAACTTCTTTCATGATATTTCCAAACTTCTACTAACATAAAACTACGAATTGTGCATAACCATATATATTATTAATCTCATCTAATGCAATTGAATACATTTCTGTTTTATTTAAGTCCTTATGTATTTGAGTAAAAAAATATTTTTTCCAATTCTATCACTCGATATTTAATTATATTGCGACTTATAGGAAATTCATTTATACGCTTTATAATCAAGCATCTTTCTTTAAAATCAGCAAACAATGTAGGACTACTTTCTAAAAACGCTCCCCCCCCCCTTTGTTTTTTTTATACAAATTCTTCTTTTGAAAGAGGTTTCCTGTTGCGAGCAATGCAATAGGCAACTTGGAAACTAGCAGCTGCAATGTTAGTTTTTGGAAACAAAAAACTTTTTTTAAAACACTGCTTTGAGAAAAATTCTCTCTTTTTTTCGTTTGTAAAAATATGTTTTTCTTTCTTCATTTGTTGACATGCCGAGATAAGAATGCAACGTTTCAAAATGTCTTTTTACATTATATGTACGTGCAGTCATTTTTTCATTACAAAATATACGTATAACCATTTTATTCATTTCGATTCCTACATATTTATCAAACAATTAAGCTTGATATGGCCTGGAACTTGTATGGCTTGTTTTTAATTTTTTAACCGCCGACATAGTACATGGCTACAATTAAAAATATTTATATTTAGAGTACAATAATTCGAGAAGAAATTTTGTATTAACATACCTATATATATTTAAAACACATGCACATTACTTTTATATGCGTTCGAAATGTAAGTTCAACACTGATACTGACTGGTGCAAGCGCCTTAAATTGCGAGCTAAAAATTGCTATTATCAAGAGTAAGAGACATGGCCCCCATTGGCATCTCACAAGGGGAAACAGTGATGGAACGATACAAGTGCTATGGAAGTCTCTTTCTACAAACATAACTGAACATAACCTTACAAAAGTGCATTTCATCCGAAGAAAGTTCTTTAAACTTGGTTATTTGCTTGGTTTGTCAATTCTTTTTCAACAAAAAAAATGTGAGTAAAATTAAACAATTTATTTGATATTTTGTAAGCACTTTTGCTTTATTTCAAGTACTACATATTTTCATATACATTTGTTGTCATTTGCGTAACTTTGGAACTGTAATGATCAAACTGAAGGTTATAGACAGAATTTAAATTGATTTTGTGTCAATGTTGGGCTTGAAAAATACAAATAGAATAAAACTAATCCACACAAGTTAGAAGAACTAAATAAACCCACGTAAACAAACAAGTGGTTGCCCAGCAAACGTAGGTCAGTTAAAAAGCTTGCTTGGGTCAGTGGCTGACCCACGGGTCATAGGTTCGCCATCACTGCACTCGAGCTACATAATATATTATTAGAAGCGAGAAGCCTGTTTTGTTCTGTAAAATATTTACTTTTATTTAAATTTCTTCTCTTTATTTTGAACTAATTTTTAATTAATTTTTAAAATTATATCATAGTTATAGACATTGTTTCGGTTGAAAATTATTTTCCTTATTATTATCGTAGCTGAAATTTATCCAATTACTTAATTTATTTGCCGATATATTAACATTTGTTGTTAAAGTTATGTTGCTTAAGTTGGCATCTTTTGCAATTATTCTAAATATGTTTTTGAATTGGAGAAAAAGAATAGTGTGCTGTTATAGTGCATAATCGACGCTTGATAAACGTAATGCTTAATTTATTTTTGTATATTTCGGAGAGATATTATAATTCATCTGGAGATCTTTTTGATCATTTAAGTGATAAAAGAAAAAGAAATTTGTTAGTTAAGCCCAAAGATAAATTGGCACTGAGAATCAAATATATTCAACGATGGCCTGGTCCAAGGTTATTTACTGAGCAAAAATGAAGCGTTTATGCTCAGTAAAAACTTTCTGGTTACTATTTTTCAAATCGGATAGAAAACAAAGGTAAAATCTAAAATTGATTTGTTTTTCAAACACATCGATGGCTTCCTTTTGCATTATAACACAACTTATCGCCCCCCCCCCTTCTCAGTTCCAATATCACCTTTTTCGCTCCCCTCCCCCCTTCAATTTTGTCAAAGATACTTCACAAATACTCCTCCGCCATTTCTATTCGAATCCTATTTCGCAAGATGTTAAAAGAAGGTTTTTGGAGAGAAAAATAAACAGTTAAATGAAGTATTAGAAAGTTAAATTGGCAACACTGATCTTCAGTGGAGTTGCTAATGGGGAAATGGAACACCTGTAATTATTTAACCACTTATTAAAAGTAACGTGAAGGAAATAAATGCAACTATTTCAAGAAATATGAAAAAAAATTGATTTTAATTTTAACAACGTACAACGCAATCAAAATACGTATTATAGGTTACTATAGAAACAGAAAATCGATAATGCATCCCACGATCCCTGTTGCTAGGTGACCATATCTATCATTGATTGGTGATGCGTTCGTCTTCCGAAAACTGGGAGAAATTTCCTAAAATAGAAGCGTCTGCTTTCTTTGTGAAGATGTCCGCCATTTTGAACTAGCTTACAATCGTCAAAAATACAAACAGCAAATTTTAAAATGGATTTGAAGTAACTTTTGATGCTAAAAGAGCATATATATGTGTGTGTGTTTCTAAACATCCCATTTAAAAAAATAATTTTTATAAATATAAAATTTGAGTGCAATTTTAAATATTTTTTTAATCAATATACAAATTCAAAATATTCTACAGGAAGAATTTTTCTTAAAAAACTAATTTCTTCACATTATCGTCTGTTAATTGTAAAATAAGATTTTTTTCCAAAAACACAAAAAACGTTTTCTAAAAAAAAGTTCGTAGTTTTTTTTAAGGGAAAAAATCCAAGAAATATTCTCAAAAAGTAACTTAGTAAAGGTAGCTTATTAAAAGTATAAAGTGAATGATAAAAAATATAAACTACAATATTTAATTAGGTGCTAAACTTAACATGTTAAATTACAATTTTTTAAAGATGTAAAAATTGTTATGCTGTACAAAAATTTTGCATATATTAATTTTTCAATGCTTTATTTCGTGCACTTTTATCAAAGTATTTTATGTTGATTTAACTAAATGCGTTTTACAGTTGAATTTTATTACTTTATATTTAACTGTATAAAAATGCAAAAAAATACGTTCAAAATATTTGCAATATAATAATAATAATTAAAGAGTTATGTTATGTATGTATGTGTTATGAATTAAAAAATTATGTTTTTTTATGTATAAAAACACGCAAGAATCTTTGTTATTATTGCTTAAGACCCAAACGGTTAAGAGTGTATTCTGATAGGAAGATGCATCGGTCTTCCAGCTAAACATGTTATATATTTTTTCAACAACTAAATTAGTTTAATATACATTGTTTTACCTTATTTCTGGTATGATTATTCCGAACCTTTTCTGGGTTTAGATTTAATTCTGTCATTTCTTTTCAACTTAAAAATTTGATTTATTTTGTATGTAGTCAATTGTAATACCTATTTTGATTTAAGACTGTGTCAGGTTTATTATTCTATTTTCATTTTGACCTTTATATGTATACATTTGATTCTTCTGTACTGTTTCTGGTTTTAGATTTTATATAGTCATTTTTTCCCAGCTTAAGAATTTCTGATGACTTAAGTGTTGCTTTCAAAAATTTCGAATCAATATAAGAAAAAACAAACACATAGGTTTCCAAGTTTTTGCCACTGAACCTCATGTTTTTAACAGTTTGAAAATTCTCACCAAAATACAGCAAAGAGATATCCCTTATGAAAAACCTGGAAACCGAAAGAACAGAGTTCAGACAGCCTGTAACTCAGAAGCGGAGCAGTAAGTCCTAGGGTTCAACATGGCAGTTTTATACGCTTCGCCAGATGAGTAGTTGTTCAATTATGATCAAGTGTAAATACCTTAAATCTATTCCAGTTGTTGATAATAAATGAACAGCCCCTTTGAACAATAATACTGGATTGCACACAACAAATAAGAAATTGAACTGAAGAGACAGAAGCCATCACCATCATTTGGGACAACTTGGCAAGGGGATGTATCATACCTAAAATTCAACAGCTCGTATACTTGGGTCATTGTTTAGAACAACATATTAATCAACATTAACAATTGAAAATAATTACCTCTAATGGTAGTTCATAAAATAAACGTGGCACTTAACCTAAAATAGTAAACACAACATTTAAACAAACATCTAAACAATCAACAGTAACAACTGAAAACCATAAAAATGCATATTAAACCAATTCAATTTAGAATTACTGTAAAAAAAAAATTATAACATGAAACCTCTAAACACAAAAAAAAATCAGAAATTCTGGAAGATAAATGACACAGTTTAATCTAAAACCAGAAACAATACAGAAGAATCAAATGAATACATGTAAAGGTCAAAATGAAAAAAGAATAATAAATGTGACGCTGCCTTAAACCAAAACAGAAATTACAATTGACTACACACAAATCAGAAATTTTTAAGCTGAAAAAAAAAAAAAAAATCAAATCTAAACCCATAAATGGTTCGGAATAATCATTCAAAATATAAGCAAAACAAAAGTGTATATTAAACGAATTTAATTTAGTTATTGAAAAAATACATAATAGGCTTAACTGGAAAACCAATGCATTTTCCAACTGTTATCTACTGTTATCAAATTAGTGTTGCCAATCGGAAAAAAAAATTTAGAAAAAACATTTTCTTAGGATGATTTTTTTCGAAAAACAACTGTAATTCCTCCACTAAGAGTTAAAAAAACGAATAAATACAACCATAAATAAGTATATTTACTATAAAATGTGTTGAAATTCCCCCCAAAATAGCTCGAAACATTAATTTTCGCAAAGTTAAGACTTGGCATGGCTGATGACGTCATATCTCCATTTAACTGAAACATCGCATAAAAATTGAATTTTAAAAAAATCTAAAGTGAATTTCGAAAAAAACTCTTCGAGGTTAATAGCATAACAACCTATAGCTTCTACATGCCAAGTTTCATACTTCTGTATTGCTTAATTTCGCCGGTACAGCTGAAACACACACACACACAAACTCTTTCTTTTATTAGTATAGATGAAATATTTTTTGTTTTATTATAAAAGCTAGAGTTGAAGCGGGAGCATTATCACATTCTGTGATTTTCTCTAATTTTAAAGGGGGGCTAAATAAAAGAGAATGCGCTCTAAATCTAAAATGATCATATGTAAATGATGCTCAGTTGCGTTCTACTGTATTCAATGTCTTCTAGAATTTTGCGTAAGTTAAAATTTTCTTTAGGATGATGAATATACGGGAAAAATTTAGTCAACAGTCAGAATAATGCCAAAATGAAATCTTTTTTTTTTTTCCTTTTTTGCAAAATACTCAGTCATTGAAGAGTCCTATAAAGTCAAGTGAAGTATTTCTTGGATTTTTATAAAGACAATGGGCTAAATTCATGTGACATAATAATCCGATGACAACTATAAGCTCGCATTTCCCACCAACCTGTTCACAAATTTATTTGACATCATAGTCACATGATAAATACAATCACGTGTTTCCAGCCAATCAGTTCATGAGCTTCACTGTTGCCAACTTTTGCTTTTGCAGATTCTTTTAAAAAGTATATATTTGTAAACAATAATGCACAGGTAAATAAAATGAACTTGATTTAAAAGTACACGTATAGAAAAATATTTTTTTATTAATTTTGAAAACATTTTGTGTGGTTAATTATAAAGTATGAACAACTTTACCAAATAATCAAATTTGAAATATTACCTAAATTTTACAAGTAGAACCATTACAAGTCTAATGTCAGTTTGGAATTCAATAGAGAACACGTGATTGTCATAAATTTAGCCCATTGGGTATTTGAAAAGAAGTTTATGACAAGCATTATAAAAAACACCAATGATAAGTACTACATAATAATCATAATGGTAACACAATAAGAGAAATCACTTACAAAAAAAAACTATCATGAACTTCAAAGATGCCATTATTTTTAATATTTGCATCTCTATGAAAAATTGTATAACTTTTTCTACTATTTTGCTTCTGAAATCTAAATTTTTCTCCCTCAATTTATTTTTATACAAAACATATGCGCTCCAAATGCTGATGCCTAGCAAATAAAAAAGTACTTTTTAATAATAATTGCAATAAATTTTATCTAAATTTACGAAATCAGGACTACAGATCTCAGTCAGTCTCACGAGTGCAGGTGGCGATCGCTTATATTCGAGTGGGAAAATTACAGCTGCATAAAATATGACTCCGCACGAATTATCTCGTTTGGTCAGTTTAGGCCATCGAGTTAACTCGGTCACTCACGTTGATGGGTTAATACTTAAAAATAAGAATGCAATTTTTAAAAACTCTGAAAGAGATTCACAAGAATCAGCTGAGATCTCAGCCGGTATCTCAGCTGGAGTGGATCAAACAGATGAGGAAGGCAGGGGGTGGAGAAGGACCAGATTACGTCATGCGCCGAGATCGATATTCCAGCACTGTTCTGTGCAAGGTGAGGAGCGTCGTTCTTTTTTCAGATTACTTGGGGAATCAGGGATCGACGATCTGCTTCTAACGTCCCAACTCCTCCGCATCCGATTCTTTTCCAAAATTTGGAAATTCTTTCCAGTTTCATCCAACGAAGTACGGTGTTTTGTGGGTAGAGCAAGCCATGGCACCAATTCGACTTGTAAGTTTTATCAAAATCAATTATTCTTCTTTACATTCAAGATTAAATAGTTAGTTTTTTTTATAGTCAAGTTGTTTTCCCTTGTCATATGTTGTTTCCCTTGTCGTAAAACCACCTGTAGGAACTGGAAACAGGCATTCTAATCTGCTCTTGAATCTTTTGTGGTTCTCATGGAACAAAATTAAATATCGAAAAAACTTCCTCGTATCTGTTTATTATTTGTAAAATTGTCAATTTTTGGAATGTTTATTTTTTAATAAGAGATCCTGAGAGAGAGAGAGAGAGAAAATCAAGATGGTGACGGTGTGGCACTACAGACGCCTACGCGTGTATAAGGGGTCTACAAGTGTTAGCTGAAACTCTTTGTTTATACTTGTAACGAAACGACTTTTAAACTTATATTTTCTTAATTAAATATATTTTGTTTATACTTTAATTAAAAGATATTGATGTATATCGATCAACAACCGTATTTAGAAATACTTTTCAATTTAAGAAATAGTTAGAATATTTTTTTTTTTTTATTAAACTCAAAAATTTTTTAGAATGTTGTGGATACTATATGGTCACTTTCCTTTAAAGATAATTCAAAAATATTCCCCCCCCCCCTCTATTATGAAACACATAAAGCTTTAACAGTTTTTGAAATTGATTATTACCATTTATAAAATGTATTTTTAAAATAATTTATAAACATTTATAAACTTCTAAAATCACACACAGACATTTACATACAGTGACAACTTTGGAAAACTACAGTTTTTTATTTCGGTCAATTGAATTTTTTTTCTTTTTTCTTGGTTTTCAGTTTCAGAATTTATTCTTCTGATCTGCAGCATATTTGATCTATTTATCATTTATTTTCATTTATTTTATCATTATATATTTATATATACATACTATATATTCATATATATTTACATTTGAGTTAGAGGAAGTTATCTGTATAAATGTAAGCTATTAAAAGAATAATGTATTTCCATGAATTAGTACATTAATTTCAAATATTATATGACTTAATTAGAGTAAACCCATTAATTGGTCAAATTTGACTTCGTTATTCGCACAAGTTGAAATTCTGAAATTATAACACATTTTTTTCCCACTCCTGAATATTATATTTCTAAATGCTATATCATTTAACATGATATAACCAGACAAAAATAACTGTATTAACTTAAGATTGAGATATTTTATTATGACTGAAGAAGATTAAGAAAATAATATTTACAGAAAGTTTTAAAAACAGTTTTTCAAGCATTCATTAAAACAGCTTCTAAGTTAAAGTATCAATAGACAAATTAATCAACCCTTCATAAAAATATATAAATACATAATTAATTTCTCAAGAAAAAGTCATTTGTACTTCTTTTTTTAATTTCAGATATTTTATTCCAGGTGAACAATATAATTATGTGTTTTACTATGATTTTATTTCAGTTATCCAGTTTCAAATAAAATATTTTGATAATATTTGCATAATTTTAAAATAAACATCTATCACAAAAGTTTGTTTGTGTTGTCATTATTTCCAAATGAATTATATTCTGCTAAATTTTTAAACGATCTTCGCATCAAAGTTTCAAAATTAATTTAGCAATCTTACTTGAATGATATGCTATAACATCTTATAGATTGACATTTTTATCATTATCTTTTTGCATCCAAATTAAAGACTTCAAATTGATCAAGTCTGTGGACTATTTTAAAATATCTTTTAAAAATACTTCGGAATAGTACGATATTTCATACGTATTTTCCAATCAAATGTAATAAAAGTCATTTTTAAATGTAGTTCTACAAATTAAATTTTAAATGTTTAATAATACTTGTTTGATTAGAGATCCATGTGTAATGAAATAAGAATTAAATGTGAAACACATAGTAGAATTTTAAAAGCATAGTTAAAAAATAAATTTATGGTTTAATTTTATGATTTAATAATTAACAAATTCGTGAGTTAAAAGATAAATAATTTCGTATTCCAAAGAAAAAATAAATATATATTTCTTGAGACACATCTCTGAAGTTATACTATATTCTGTTAAAAGTTCCTGCCGACAATATTTTTGCTTGAAAAAAGAAAATTTTTAAAGAACATTTCAGTAAAGTTATTATGAGTGTTGGTCAAATTATATATGTGTTAAAAATAATTATAAAGAATTATTTTCCAGTACATAAATTCTGGTTAAATTTTACCAATATTGTGCTTAAATTTTATTTCTCAATCATGTAAATTCCTCACACATATATTAACCTACATTATAATGCTTAACAATGCATTTTATTCTATATTTTTCAGCAAAATTTTATAGCAAAAAATTTTAAAAATTGTTTATTGAATTTCTTAAGAAATACCTTTTTCGATTAATTAAATTAATGTTCTTATTATTTTTGGTTATCGTATTACTGTAAAAAAAATCAGTTCTTTGTTATTTATCATTGTCATAAATAAACACAAATGCTTCGTATTTTCTGAATATTTAGAATAATTAGAGCACAATTTAGAGTAATTTTATAAGAAATATTTTTAACAGTACTTTGCTAATGGTTGCTTTCTATTTCTGCTCACAAATTTAAAAAATTACATTTTAATCAAACATTCTCATTTATAAATACACAAAAAAGATCAAACAATTCTTACTTTTTCTGTTGTTTTTTTCTGAATCAAAATGGCTTAAATGCACACACAAGCAATTTTTAAAAACTACTTACAAATTTCAATGGAGTAGGAACAGTTCTTCCAGAAATATCCCGAACGATGTAATAAAGCAGATTATATTGTATTAAATTAATAAAAAAATTTTATGGAAAACCATGCATTGCATTTCTATATTTTTTTTGAGTTTTGATTAGTTAAGATATTATTATTTTCAAATGAAAAAAAAATCACATAAATAAATAATTCAATTTTATGATTGAATCATCATTATTCAAATGGGGGGAAAATGTTTCATGTCATTTTTTACATGGGGAATCTGTAAAAGATTTTTAAATAAAATATTTACCAAAACTATTAAAAATTTAAAAATAAAATTTAATTTATAAATTATAAAAATTTTAATTGATTTTTGTACCATATAATCATTTTTCTAGCTGTTGTCGCCCTAGTAACTCCAAATGTACAGAAAACGTAGTAACACTTTAGCACAATAAAATCACATTATTTAGATGTAAAACGTTTGCTGAGAACGTAAATTATACTAATATAAATCCACTATGTAATGTAGAAATGTCATAAATAGTCTAGAAAATTTTAAAATTACGAAAAATACATATCCCTTGCTTCCAGAATTTTTTTACGCCATGTTTGGCAAGCTTTAAAATAATGCCTGCAGATGGTACCACATGTATGCATTCTACGTACATTATAAAACATTGCTTTAGAAAAAAATTATGGCATAAGATGCTTAAATACACATTAATGATACTTTTTTTATGAAAAAGAAAATTTGTCTTTACAAGAATATAATGACTTTAATCACTTCAGAAACATCAATTCTGCTTTTTTCCATGAAAATATGGGAGGTATCACAATTAAAAAGAATTAAAGTAACTCTAGATTACGTCATGGAATACGTGTTCTGTCAACACCTGCTAAGGACTTCCTAAAAATGACGATTGCTTTATAATTCGCATTTCAAAAATTGTACTTTTTGTCATAAAGATAGTTATAACCAATTTTTTTTCTTTTTTTTGAAAAATAAAATTTAATTTATGAAGTGATTTCCAGTATAAGAACGCATTGTTTCTTGATTTCTTATGATATTAGTTCTTCATAGTATTTCAATAATAAAAAATAATAACGTACAATAGATATTTATGCACTTCATTACGTTATATAAATTTTCGTAACACTAAAAATCAAAAGTTATTTCATTTAATGTTGTATTCTGAGAGAGAACTTCGGAATAATAAAATTTAATTTTTTATTAATGACAAAGCTGCTGATTACTTTTCTTTTCCATTATTTTTCTAATTTATTCATTAAATCGTTTTCTATGATAATATATCTGAAACTTCAGATTAAAAACTTATTTTTACCCTTTCAAGTAAAAATTTGTTTGTCGCTGTGTACCCGTAATAAATTTACTAAATAAAATTTTACATTGATAATCATGAAGGGAAAATATATTATAATTTAATTAATATTACACTCAGTTCCATTTAGATTAGCTTTTTCACTGCAGGGATTTCTCATTAAGTAATTAATTGTCTTGATTTGTTTATTTTAATGATTGTGATATTCTTTCATTACGATATGTTGTAATTGATCGGCCTCAGTACAATACGCAAAAAGTGAAGGTTTACAAGACACAAAATTGGTTGCAACCCTAAATCGCAGTCCTTAATTCACTATGTTTTATTGATAATATAAGCATCCATCTTTATTATCCACTTTTATATCTCTTTCTTTTACAGTGTTATACGTATATAATAAATACGTCTAATTAATATTTTTAAAGTGGTCTCTTTGCTTAAAATAAAAATAAATATTAATAAATTACTAGTTGAAAGCCTCTAAAAATATAATCTTCTCTTTCGAACTTTTTTGAGTTCCTTCATGAAAGAGAAAATGCTTGCTTTTTGAAAGAGTTAATTTTTCTCGATTTCAAAATTAACATTTTAAAATTGTGTGCTTTGTTCTAATTTCATCCCATTTATTAAGAATTGTATTCAATAGTAGTCAAAAAAGAAGAAATTGACCTCACAGTGTACATCCGATTTACACAGGGCCGATCCTAGGGTGTCGGCCACCCGCGTGCGCAGACCTAATGTGCCGCTCCTCTTGAAAATTTTTCATTTTTTGATTAATGCTGATATATTTAATTACTTACTATAACACTTACACATTTACTTACTTATTACAATACTTTTATATTTAATTGCTTATTTCAATACTTATATATATAATTACTTATTTAATACTTATATATTGAGATTATAAACTCATCTACTTGTATAAGAGTAAAAAGTAATACATTAATATAAAAATGCAAATAAAATTTGAAGAGCAAAATTTTATTTTTTGGTCTGATAATGGGTTATGATCGCTGCAAAACACTTTAACAAAGTTTTTTTTTATCCTACGCCCATTTTCGGCATCTCTGTCATTAGTCGACGAGCAGCCCAATAAAATGATGATGAAGTATAAAAAGAATTAAAATTTGTCTCCGTAGAGTTGTCTACAAAAACTTAAAAACAAAATAATAAACAAGCAAAAAAATTACATTTGAAATAAAAATAGACATTTTATAATTAGAAAAACAACACAACTGTATTTACTCAGAAAATATAATCTAATAAAAAAAAGTACTAAAGCATAATTATCTTAAAGCGAAAAGTATATAAATCAGTCCTTCTACAAAGACTACCTAATAAATAACTATGTAACGGATCTATACTTATCCTTCCATTAACCCTCTTGGGAAATTTTTGGGCTATGAATGTCAACAACCCTTTCTGAAGAATTTAAGAAACCGTGAAATGCAGATTAGGTCTGTTACATATGGTATAGGTTTGCTTGCTAGTGAGAGGAGAATTGATGTTTAATTGAGAGAAGTTGCCAGAAGATTGAAATATTAAGAAATAGAAGATAGGAAGAATATCTACAGATCAGGTATTAGTCATATTGATACCGCGCTTTGGGCTTTAGATTGAAAAAGAGATTTAAGTGACAATTAGTCACATAGCTACAGTGTAAATCATATGGTAAAGTAGAAGATTGGTTCATAAATGGTGGGCCAATTGATTAGAATTATTCTCCGAACTCGCGACTCTCGTTGCAAAACCCCTGTTCTTTACTGGGAAACATCTCAACCTAATTGGTTATTTGAATTTTGTCTGTGTTAATCAGTGTGCTGAATAAATAATAAAAAAGTATCGTGTCGAGTGGTCCTTTACTTCCTCCCACACTTTTAGCCAGGTTCAAGAGTAGACAAGGGGGGTACAACTATAAAAAAAACTTTTCTGGCTTTCTGAGAAGACTGAATGTACTCGTAATTTTGGGGAAATAAACGTGTGATTTAAAACTTTTTTTCTTAGTCTTAATTTTCTCAGTATACGATACTACATTATTCAGAAGCAGCGATCTGTATAGCAATTTATAAAATTAAGAAACAAAACGGAAGATACCTTTTGTATAAAAAAGAAGAAAAGAAAGAAAAAAAAAGAGTTTTTTTTTTAATGCAAACATTAGATCACTGGAAAAAAAGAATTTCATAATAATTTATCTTTGTCAAAGATCGATTGAGCTAAGTAAACAAACCTGGTTCACTCGCATCTTTTTCTCACAATCGCGATTAAAATTGAAAACAAGCACTACAAGAGTTCACGCCTCAGCAAAAGAAAATGGCATTATTTACAAAAATTATTTCAAGTGTAAACTAGTAATTTCTCAAATAGTTGAATCCATCGGAATGTTTTCTGCTTAATGTGAATGTATGTGTTGACCTTAAATGTATGAGTGAGTCAGTGGCGTAACGGAAAATAACTGGGCCCCCCCGCAAGGTCAGGTCTTGGACCCGAAGGCGGATCTTATATATATATATATATATACACACTTGCTAGAGAAAGTCTGTGTTCACCTACTACTGCTTACATAATGATAAAAAAATTTAAAACCGGAATTTAAAAATTTTTTAAAATTATATTTTTTTTAGTTTATTCTAAGCATTGAAAACAACAAAAGTAAACTCGGTTTGCTTTCATAGCTTTAAAAAAATACAGGCTTGTAGCGACAACAACAAAAATCAAGTAAAAAATTCTGCGTTCATAGTTTTAGTAGTAACTATAAATATTATTTAAAAAAGGATAATAAGCTATTTAATAGCCCGTTGGATAACCTCGTCTTTTGAAAACATCCTGAAATCGTTTCGGCATTGAATTAACAAGTCTAGTGGTTTCTTCAGGACTTATCTTCTCTCATTCGTCCTTATTAACACTCTTCAAAGTATCCTTGCTAGATATATTGTGTTGACGAATCCTATGCTCCAAAAAATCCCATAGGTGTTCTATAGTATTCAGACCAGGTGACCGTGGAGGCGAGTGCAGTTGATTTGGGACATTATACAGGAGCCAAAGCTTCACAATCTCAGTGGCATGCTTAGAATCGTTGTCGTGTTGGAAACGAAATGACAATCCTAGGCCGAGTTTGGTAGCATTTTCCTTTAAACTGTTTTTAAGACATCGAGATAATCCTATTTGTTCATAGTTGATTTGATATATTCCAACACCATTGCGCGCCATGCCCCACTCCATAACACTATCGCCGCCGTGCTTTACCGTTGGTTCTAAATATACTTTTTGAAGCTCTGTGCAAAGTATTCTCCATACCAGTTCACGACCTTTTATGCCAAAAATGCAAAATTTGCCCTCATCGGAGAACATCATAGTCCTCCAGAACTCCGGAGGCTTATGAATATATTTTTTTGCAAAAGCTATCCGTTTCATCCGGTTGGTCATTGAAATACAAGACTTTCTGCAAGACAGTCGACTACGGTATCCGGCCTTTTTCAAAAATTTTCTTGCAGTATCTGCCCAAATGTTTTTCTTAAACTTCTCGTGAATGTCAGTTTCTATTTGAGTTGCATTTAAAAGTGGATTTTTTTTTCCACCAAAGATATCATACTTGGTTTTTCTCTGATTGTAAGTTTAGATGAACGACCTGAACGAGGTCTAGATTTGTAAACTCCTGTAGATTTAAAGATATTAATAACACGCTGGATAGATGAATACCGCCGTTCAACTGATCAGGCAATATCTCGACGCGACCTTTTCTATCTTTCCATATTTTCACAATGATTTTACGCTCACTGACACTAATTTCCTTCCTTTTATTTTTCATATCCTTGAATTGCTTCGTGTCTCACAAAAACATTAAAATTATTGCGTCACAACTTTCTTAAGCTATTTTACTTGATAACGGAATGCAAAAACTCGGTTTACCTATTCGCCTGTTGCTAAAAATTTCAAGAATATTTCAAATATTGAACGCACACTTTTTCTGCCTACGATTTGTGTACTTTGCTATTAAACTCCCGTTATCTTATGCAGTTTTAATTCAAAATTAACGAATTCTTGCATGCTCAATATTTAAATAATAGTAAACAAATTCATGAAATATTGTTAGAAAAAAATTATATTTCTATTAAATTTTACCTTTTCCGTGTGATTTGCTATGAATGAACGCAACTTTTTCAAGCAAGTGTATATATATATATACAAAGTATTGCCAAACCATAATATAATGTACCTTTACACATCACCTAAAAATATTTAGTATTAAATTTATAAGTGAACAAAATCAATCGGAGTCTGAGTAAACGAAGTAATAATGCATAACATTAGAGAGTATTTATAATATTCATTAAAATGAGAAATCTAACGACATATAACATGGCAACTTAAATAAAAACGAACACTACAATACTGTTCGCGACGAACACTGTAAAATAATTTTCGATATGAAATTCTTACGAAAGAAAAAAAAGTATCACTTACCTTATTCTTGAAAAAAGCATACCAGATGTACGTTATTTACGACTTCGCTAAATGAAAATGAAATACGTGGGGTGGGGGAGGGAAACTAAAGACCGCGATTTGTTACTTCGTGAAAAGTAAATCATATCTTTTTTTCCCCCTCCCTACAGCTAACGTAAGGTATACTGTAATAATCAGTGAGGGGGGGGGAATTTTTTTATGTCTTCCTAGCATTTTATCGGATTCTCAGCCTGATTTGTGTTTTATCTGTCAGTAATTTAGGTTTAAAAAGAGAAAACCCGCTGAAGAAAAGTATCTCTTCCGTCACGGGGATTACAGCAAATAAAAAAAAATGTTTTTTATTTGGATTTTGGATCAAAGAGATATCTAATAAGTGAATGACTTTAGATCGCCAATTGGAAAATAATTTAAAAAATCGATTTTGAAAAAATCCAAAACGAATTTTGAGAAAATCTCCGCAAATGGCTTCAGTCAGGCTTTGGGCCCCCTAGAAGCCTTGTACGTTACGCCACTGACATTAACTGCAGGCAGAAGGGGGAAAAAAGATATAATTTACTTTTTAAGAAGCAGCAAAGTAAATTACTTTCGTCTTTAGTCCCCTCCCCCCCTGTGTTTCAATTTCCTTTAGTGAAGTCGTAAATAACGTACATCTGTTATGCTTTTTTCAAGTAAAATAGCATTACGATACTTGGAAAAGCATAGAGAGGATTTTAAATGCTTATTTGATGATCGATTCATGAGTATTCAATCAAATGAAGCATAATGAGAAGAAAGCATAATGGAATGTATCAGTTTTTTATTTCTTTTTTCATGAGATCATTTTTGCTTCCATACCGAGAACTCTCCTTATTAAAAGTTGCAGTATTTAAGCTAGAATATAATCGAACTTTAGATGAAGCTTATCTCGGGATTCAGAAATGAAAAATGAGGAAGTGATAGCTTTTTTCTTTTATAAGAATTTTAAATTGAAAATTATTTTGCAGTGTTCGTGTCTTTCTTAGTGTTCGTTTTTATTTAAGTTACCAGGTCACCTATCGTTAGATTTCCAGTTTGAATAAATATTATAAATACTCTCTAATTTTATACATTATTTACTTCATTTACTCAGACTCCGGTTGATTTTGTATTCAGTTATAATTTAATATTAAATATTTTTACGTGATGTATAAAGGCACATAATGTTATGGTTTGACAGTCCTTTGTATATACATATTTATATATACACACTTGCCAGAAAAGATTGTTCATATGGACGAATGTATAAGATCCGGCTTGGGGCCCA
Organism: Trichonephila clavata; assembly: GCA_019973975.1. Taxonomy (NCBI): domain Eukaryota; kingdom Metazoa; phylum Arthropoda; class Arachnida; order Araneae; family Nephilidae; genus Trichonephila; species Trichonephila clavata. Next base: position 52,993 of record BMAO01009507.1, on the reverse strand, counting down.
AGACCTGACCTTGCGGGGGGGGGGCAATTATTTTCCGTTACGCCACCGGTTAATGTAATGTATACTGTAATAATAAGTGATGAATTTTTTTTTATATCTCCCTAGCATTTTATCTGATACTCCGTCTAACTTTTATTTTATTTGTTAGTAATCTAGGTTTAAAAAGAAAACCCACTAAGGAAAAGTATCTCTCGTCATCTGGATTACAGCAAATAAAAAAATGATTTTGATTTAGCTGTAGGATTAAGGATATCTAATGAGCGTATTAAGTTTTGATTATGAATGACGTTAGATCGCCAATTGGAAAATCACTTAAAAATTCGATTTTTTGAAATGTACAGCGAATTTTGAGAAAACCTACCAAAATGGTGTCAGTCAGGCTTTGGGCCCCCTAGAAGCCTTGGGTCCCCTCGCAGTGCGGGGGTGTATGTTACGCCACTGAGTTTTTTTCATATACTCGTAAGTATAGGTATTTCTGCTGTAATAGTTTTTCTATGCTTATTTTGAAAGCGTTTTGAAGCGATATCTGACTTCTTGGTCTTTTAACAAACTACATTATTTTTCTAACTCACTTATAGATAAGTTTCTATCCCTGACAGTTTACCACCACTAAGAATTTTTTCTTCGCGGGCCTATTTTTTCCTTAAAATTAAACTTAGGGGAATTTTGTTTATCGATTATATTTTGAGACTTAAATTATTTAGTTAAAACTATATTAACTGCAAAATATGAATCTACGAAAAGCGTGGACAATTCATCTCTCGACTGCACCATGCGTGTAACAATGCTCTTGGACATTGCTTTCTGACAATTTTACTCCTCGAATAAATGCATAAAAAAATGTTAAATTTCTAACTTTTCAGTATTAAACAAAAAATATAGATCTTGTTATATTATTGATCTGATTTCCTCTGCAAAAATTGGGTGGTTCCCTATCACCTGTCTTATTTTGTTCGTTTAGTTTCCAAGGTCGTTTCGCATAATAAAATACTCATAAAAAATAACTGTCGGCCCCTTAATATTTTTGTGGCGTTTATGCACTTAATATTGTTCAGTCTATCTTTTTACAATTAGATGTTAATCATAGATATCATAAATTTGAAATACATTGACTTGAGGAGAAGATATCGTTAGTTCATACCATAATCAAATCCAAGTTGTATCACATGCCAAAGGCGGTCCTACACTATACTAAAGAAGGATTACTTATAAATCAAAGGTGTTTCTATTATTTTGATAACCACCTGTATATCCTAATAATATTATAAATGTGAATGTAAGTTTGTTTGTTTGTTACGCTTTCACGCCTAAGCCACAAAACTGATTTTAAAAATTCTTTCACCAATGGAAAGCTACAATATCAGGGAGTAACATAGGCTATATTTTATTCCCGTATTCCTAAGGGAACGGAAACTATACGGGTAAATATCAAATTGAACGCCAAGCTGAACGCGAAATTGAACTAATAAAGTCGTTTTTCGATTAATGGCGACCGATGCTCTCCACGAGACATAGTGTTACGTGATCATGATAATACGCTGACACGTATCATAATTTTTTTATGATAGCTTACTGTTCAATTAAGTAGGTCATCGGCTGTTTCGGATGCATTTTTAAAAATAATAAATGTAAACAAAAAGCAATTCAAGAAACAAAAAATGAATAAGTCTTACGGTTAGTTTTAATCCTATTTTTTCTTTATTTATATTTGTAAAAATTGCCAAATCCAAAGGCCCCTTCCTATACTACACTTCAGCCAAAAAATTTTATTTATCGAATATTAATACTTTGAATTTATTATTTTTTAAGAAAATGATTCCGTTATAAGGCCCTGTTTTGCACGAATTTTTTCACTTATACTGAACTTAGATATCTTATAAAGATATATTACTATGAAGATCTTCTTGATATTACTATAGAGTAGACAACGCCATATCGTCAAATAAAAATAGGGAGATTTTCGTAATGTTCATTTGAGGTTTTTCTAATCCTCAAGCACTTTGAAAGAAGTACAAAGAGTACATGGCGGAAGATATTTTGCGACGATTACAGCGATCGCAGGCAGATATGACTTTCAATGACCTCATCTACAACGAAACGTTAATAATAACTCAAAATAAGTTTTTCTTCCCAAAAGGGAAGAAACTGTATGATTTTGGAATTATATATATATATAGTCCACGAACAGTCGGCAGAAAAGAGTTCGCCAATGAAATTGCTCAAAAATTAGACTACGATTTTATAGCATTACAACATTAAGTACCAGAATTAATCTCTCAATTAACTCCAGAACAAAGTTACGTTTTCCATCAAGTGTTACGTAAAATAGTTTCTGGCAGTGGTGCACTCTTTTTTTCTCGACGCATCTGGAGGAACCGGAAAGACGTTTTTGCGAAACTTATTATTAATGTCCCCCAGAAAGAACCAGAAGATAGCGGTTGCTGGGGCTTCATCCGGAAAAGCCGCGACACCAATGTCCGGTGGTCGTACTGTACATTCCGTTTTTAAAGTTATCGTAAAATCCTGCACATGAAGATTCAACCATTTGCAATTTCATCAAAAATAGCTGTAGAGGCATGATGCTTCATCGATGTAAGCTTTTTGTGTGGGGTAAAAGTACGATGTGTGTCTCAGAAGAAAGTTATGGAAGCCTTATACTGGACTCTTCCGGATTTACGAGATAGTACGGATGTTATGGGAGAAATGGTAGTTTTATTTTTTTTAAATTTAGTTTTATTGAGAATATTTATAAACCCCGTGTACCACAAAGTATCACACTGGGGCTTACAGAAGTAAGCGTGAAGCACACATCACAAAGTAAAGAAGGAATTTTATAGTCATGAAGGATTACAATACAAACATCCATGCCTCTTCTCCGGTATTTGAACCCAGCCCCTGCGGCACCGTAGTCAGCGTCACTAACCACTATACCGATGGGCATTATGGTAGTTTTATTGGCTGATGATTTTCAACAAACTCTCCCTGTAATCCAGAAGGGGTACACCGGCAGATTAAATCAGAGTATGTATGGAATCATCAAGTTTTGGGTCAAAAGTTGAAAAATTCAGTCTGAAATCGAATATGATTACGAGAAAAATGATACAGAATATATTTGGTGCCACAATTTTAAAAGGTGTCGGGAAAGGGGATTTGTTATCAAACCTTCGAATTCCAATTATTTCCCCTAACCTACCGTTTCAATTCAAATCAGTTCAATTTTCAATCAAACTCAGTTTTGCTGTTACTATTAACAATGCGCAAGGGGGGGGGGCAAACATTGCAGGTAAACATGCTTTTCTCATGGCCAACTATATGTAGCCTGTTCACCGTGTGTCCAATGCGTCTTTACATATTTACACTTGACGGAAGAATATATAATATAGTATACAGTAGCATCCTAGAATAATACTCTGTTTTGACCACTTTTTAAAGAGGGATTATTTATTAAACGTAGACTCTTTGAACTTTTTAAAATATTAATAGTTTAAGTTATTGAATTTTTTTTTGTTAATTATTATAATAAAGAATGTTTTCACACAATTTTTTTAACTCTCAATTTTTGAAATTTTAAATTTTAATGGTCCCAGTGAAACAATAAAAAATTATAATATTTTATTTACATTCTAATGCTAATGATTATGACTTTGACATTTCTTTAAAGATATCACACAAACGAAGTTGGGGGTAAAAGCTAGTATATATATATATATATTAAGTTTTTGTAATTAACAATTCCTTTTATTAATTAATGCTAATTATTAATTCAATAATTTACTTTTTACTGTTTTTTTGTTAACTAAATCGACAAAATCAGAAGAATCAATTGGTGTTGTCTTGAGGTATGATACGAGTTGGGGGACTTTCGACCATGGACCCTTGAAAAAATTTTGTGTGCGCTACTGATATATATACATACTCTGACATTAAGGTATCCGACTACCCTAAAATTGTGAATTTTTCCAAAAGTTGACAAATTTTTGTATCATTTTATTTTATTAGCTTTATAAAAATATCAAGTTTATTATTTTCCGTTCACTAGAACAAAAACTACAAGTGTTTTACTAAAAGCTGGCGCCATTATTTTAAGCAAGATGGCATATTTTAAAATGCGTTTGACTGGAAATGTTATTTTTTCTTCTGAAAATGCTCAAACGGGAACAACGATTGCTCAAAAAGTTTTGAAAATAATTAAATGAAATTTTTTTTGCGTGTTCTGTATAATAGTAAAAGTGTTTTAACCTTCAGATTTATCAATCACTGTTTTATTACAAAATTTACAATGTTAATGTAATGACTGTTTCTTTTAAGCAATTTCATATAATAACTAAGATAAAGTGCTCTAGTTTTTGTAAAAATCAAAATATCTCTTATCCTAAAGGTCATTTAAAAAATGAACAACATAGCAACACATCAGAATTGAAAATTTGTTCATACACTTTTGGTACAGAATGGGTCCCGTTTATGTTATTTTTTGTAAATTTTAGCAATTTTTTTCCATTTTAGTAATGATAACTTCTTTTTCTCAACTTAAATTTAGCATATTTTTTTTAAAAATGTACTAAATAATGTACTTTAAAATGTACATATTTTTTTAAAATCCCCATATCTCCATTTCTTTTTTTTAAAAAAAAAGTTGGCGCAAGTAATCGGATACCTTAAACTTCCTCAAAACGTGTATTTTTAACACAGTTGTGGAAGTGGGAAAGTATTAGATTAAAAAGAGAAAAAGCAGCTTTTTTAATATTAGATCGGTTATTTTAAGCAATTATATTATTTCATCATACATAAATATAGTACTAAATAAATTCATAATTAAACCACTTTGGAATTTTTGGGTAAATAGTTCGAAAAGAGAGCTTAAATGTTGAATGAAATATTTAAATAATACTACTTTTGAAAATAAAAGATATAAAAAAATCAACACACAAAACCGCAGCATTTAAAGATTAAAAAACAGCATACACTTGGAGAAAAACGCTTTAAAAAATACCCAATGTCTTTCAATAGTGCCAAAACTTTAGTTATTACGCAATTCCGGTTGAATTAATTCTGAAAATCTGAAAAAAGTCATTGTGTTTATTCATTGATCCTATCTTTATGCTTCAATCAATTCCTAAAAAGAAGAATCACTATTTTGAAATATATTCCACCAAACAAAGGAGTTGAATAATAATTAAAAAAAACATCAAACACATCCTGTTTCCACTTCTTTCAGATTTTGAGAAATACATCTGTTGTAATATTTTCCCATCGATAATCAAACAAAATAAAGCAAATATTCAAAACTGTAATGAAAACTATTTCATGCGTCGACGCACAAATTCTAAATTAAATTATATTCAAGATTTGGGTACATAAGTTCCCATCAGTCAGCTATAGCAAAATTGCCATTTAGACATTTAGTATGCTTTTATTTTGTTTTCACGTGGGAAATAAAATCTATGGAAGGTATCAATCAGGAGGGGTAAGAAATCAAAGTAGTATTCATAAAGTAGTATGCTAAGAGTTAAAAAAATATTGAGGAGCCATCGACATCTCCCCTCCACCCCACCCCCCTTTTGAAGCGAAGCGTTTGACCCACAATTTGAAATAACAGAACAGCAACGCGCGTATTTTCGATTCCCCCTTTGGTAATACAAATCGAAAATAAGCAGAAAAACATGAAATTTAAGTATAAAGAGAGAGAGACTGAAAATTTCCCGCTTTCTGGTCACTGTGAATGGTAGCACGCCAGAATCGCACACACAGACTCTGACAAAGCCCAAGTGCTCCCTGGAATCTCAATTCCAGGAAAATAACACCTCTAACCCATCCTCTGACTACTTAATCAACAGGGGGGTCGAAAATTATTTTCTAAACGAACATAACTTCGACGCCCCCCTTACCCCCTCCCATGCCCTCGGAGGTCATCGAATATATAAAGAAAGTGAAAATCAAAAAAAGCTCCGGGCAGGGAAGGGATTACCAATAAAATGCTTCAAAATTTTACCATACTAATTGTCTTTCAAATCACTAACAAAATAGCTAATATCTTCAGAACGGAGCACTTTCCAGATTCCTGGAAAACTGCCTCAGTCATCCCAATACTAAAACCCGGTAAGCCGGCCAGCAGTGCTGCCAGCTATCGGCCAATTTCCCTACTACCAATTCTAAATAAGCTCGCAGAGAAACTAATTCTCTCGCGACTTAACGATCATTTAACAAATAATAACATCCTCATTTCCCAACAGCACGGTTTTAGACCTCAACTATCCACATCGCACCAGTTGCTAAGGGTAGTTGAGTTCATAAAGACCGGCTTCAAAGATAAAAAATACACGGGAGGGGTTTTTCTGGATATCCAGAAGGCCTTCGACCGTGTATGGCATGTGGGACTTCTATTCAAACTAATCAAAATTAACACCCCCCCCCCCAACTTACTGAAATCATCAAATCTTACCTTACTAACCGGAACTTCGCCGTCAGTCAACGACACGCACTCCACCACAAAGATGATCAAAGCCGGGGCGCCGCAGGGTTCCCTCCTCGCCCCGACGCTTTTTAACATTTATGTCAATGACATTCCAACATCCAGACACACTACCATCTGCATTCTATGCAGATGACACAGCGATTCTGGCCCAGAGCAACAACATCAACATGATCACCCACTTTCTACACCGTCACTTGGCGGAGTTGGAAGACTGGTACGATAAATGAAAAATAAGCCTAAACGCTACCAAGACGGAAGCAGTCTTCTTCTCCGCCAACAGAAAATTTAAAAAACCACCGACAGTACACGTACAGAACCACCCGGTCCCCTGGTCCGAGTCAACTAAGTACCTAGGCGTCATTTTAGACGCCCACTTAAAATTTAATCTTCATATTAATTACGTTAAAAACAACTTCCGGGCGATAGCGAGTAAATTTACCCCTTATTTTTCTCGGAAGTCGCCTTTGACATTAAGAAATAGAGTGCTTATCTATACCTCTATTATCAGGCCAGTCGCCACATACGCTTGCCCTATCTGGAGTCATGCCACTCATTAAACTATTAAGATACTTGAACAATCTCAAAACGTAATTATAAGAAAATTAACAAATGCCCGGTGGTTTATGAGGAACAGGAGTCTTAGACTCGCTGTAAGCCTCAAAACCCTCCAGGAAACCTTCCAGAACATCTCAACTAAATTCTTTAATAACATAGATAACAGCTCTTTTTTAAGAAAAATAGAAATCTATACTCCCGACCCTAACTTTAAAAGACCCAGAAATATCCTACTTTAACATGAATTTCCTATTAACCAAAATTATCTCAATTTCTCTTGACTTCTGGGCTAGCTGTTAGCTAGACCCCGCCCCCCTCCGGGAGGCTGACTCCTCATTGTACAACCAACTAACTCATGAAAACTTCAAAGCACGGCCGCCTTCGGCGGTCACTCTTATCCGGGGAAGCAGCGAAGAAGGACCGATCGGTTCTTTCCGCGGCCGACCCGATACGAAATCCATGCCATTGCGGCGAGACAATCGCTTCGGCTGGGCGCTCGCACTGTCGGCACAGAAAATAGAACAAACAGATTACACACAAACAATATCGCTTCCTTAACTTCTTAATGACATCACCAACAAACAACTAATTTTATTCAAATTAAGTCTGTAACCAATATCCCAAATATATTAACAGAAATGGGCAGATTAGAACAGTTAAAGTTAATTCCCCAAATTTTACCTGATAGGAGATTATGATCTCGACAGAGATCGAGTGCTCTTGATTATTGTTGAACACCTGTAAATGGTAGGTTTTAGCAGGGCCGACATAAGTAGTTTTGCCGCCCCGGACAAAAATAAAAAATACCGCCCCTCTCTCCAAAGCAAAAAATTATAATTAAAAAAGTTCAATTGTTCACTTAGATACACGCCTATAAAACTTGAATAACTCTTGCGGAACAAAAAAAGGCAGTATAATAATTATATATATATATATTATTATTATAAGTCTTAAAAAATACAAAATAATTCGAAATTAAGAACATAATTACTTGTTGTTATTTGAAACGAGTGAAATGTATGAGAAAGAAATTACAATTTCAGCTGGTCAATTTCTTCGAAAAAGAGTCTACTGATGGTGGGGATCCTAAGCGTTTATTTTAACTTATAGTTACTACACTCGGAGATCAAAATAAAACATCTCATGTGGTTTTCTATCTACCAAAAACTCTAATTACAACTGTCCTCTTTTGGATAGCTGACACAGGACATCGTATGGGCGAAAGGAATGCCCGTTGAGATCCCACTCCGGCATGGGGGGGGGGGGAGTTACTAGTGAAAGATGTGTAACCATATAAAATTTTATGATTTAACATATACTCCTGTCTCGAACCATTCAAATTTCAACCGAAAAAAAAACTGGCATTAAACATGCAGAGTACAAATTAAAGAAATAAGATACGTTAAATGAAATACCAAATTCACACCCAATAATGTTTCAGAAAATATATAAAATTTTTTGTAACATAAAATATTTCTCAAATTCAATCCAAATGCCGCCTTTAAAAGTTGCTGCCCGGGTAGGAGTTCGGTTTGTCCGGCCCTGGTTTTAAGCTATGCTGTACATTATGGGTTAGTAGGTAAATTGTTGTTATAACCTCCACCGAATCTACCAGTTTATAAATATATGAGACTTTTCAATTTCGTTTAAGGTTAGATGAGTTTGTTTTTATGTACGTATGTGTGTATGAAAGCATGTGAGAAAAAAATTGTCGGTAACATAAACAGTGTTTTCATTAAGGACATTCAGTCACATTAGTCCAGTCATATTAGTTAAAAATTAGGGTCAACAGCGGAATGAGAGATAATAAGCTGAAAATTTGTATAGACCTTTATTTTGTCACTTTAAATGTTGTCAAAAGTCTCATAAGATCTTGTGTTCGCGTCTTAAGATATTCTAGGTCAAAGGACAAGAAAATTGGTTTTTTGCAAGTATCTCGTTTCCTATGGCTTTAATGCTATTTAGATTTATTATAAACTAGCTGTTACCCGCGACTTCGTTCACGTAGAAATTTACAAAAAAGTGTTTTGTTCAATTCACAGATCTTACGAAAACTTAATAATTCTGTATTCCACGTTAAGAAATACATACACGCTATGTATATATATAGAGAGAGAGTTTAATGTCATTTTTTTACTTTGTGAATCAATGTTTTGTTTTTATATTTTTGTGTTCTTTCTGCATTTTGGTGTTTATTGTTTTATTTTTTTTTTATTTTCTTTGTTTTTTGTTAATTTTTGTGTGGTTTTTTTCGTATAAATTGATTGAACATCCTCTCTATACACAGTATTAAATTTATTGAAAAATCTCTTTATATACAATATTTGGTGTGTACGATTTTCTTGAGCTAAAACAAAAACGCCAGTGGCATTCCACGCACGTGAACATGCCACGTATAGTTGGCCATGTGAAAAGTAACTCTTAGTTAAATCTATGTCAACTTTGCTTAACGTTTGCCCTTGTGACTTGTTAATTGTCATAGCAAAGCTGACACTTACAGGGAATTGTAGTCTTTTGAATTCAAACGGGAAATTCGATGGTATTATGGGAATTCGTGGTATAAGTACTATGTTACCTTTTCCGCATCCGGATATTATACGACCTTCTATAACGTTTCTTTGCAATGACACTACTCGCAACCTAGTACCATTGCAAAGTTTTGGTGGGTTTAAATTACGGAGTAGTATGATGGGAACGCCAATCTTAAGTTCTAGCTTGTGAGGAGGTAGACCAGGCACAATTATACTGTTTAAAAATTCTGTTGCATAACTAACCGTTTCATCCGGATTGCAAACTGTATTGATGGAAAGGTATGTTTGTGATTCACCAGGAAGCTTATTTAACATGCGCTGACTAAGTGCAGTAACCTGGTCGTTTATAGGTGCTAAAATGGATCTTTCACACAACCACGAATCTTCTTTTATATTGAGATTGTGAACATCATCATAAATGCTATGTTTTTTATCAAAATCTGAAATATTTTCATGAATAAAAACCTAACAATGTTTAGCATCAATTTCTAATTATTATACTTAAAGTTCAGCTGTTAAAGTTTAAAACAGCTTAAATATAACGAATTAAAAAAACTCACAATTAAGAAATTAAGAACAATTTGAATTATTTTAGAAACAACTACCTACGCAGTTAACTAAATAAAATAACCTAAGAGTAATTTATCAAAATCTGAAATATTTTCATGAATAAAAACCTAACAATGTTTAACATTGATTTCTAATTATTATACTTAAAGTTCAGCTGTTAAAGTTTAAAACAGCTTAAATATAACGAATTAAAAAAACTCACAATTAAGAAATTAAGAACAATTTGAATTATTTTAGAAACAACTACCTACGCAGTTAACTAAATAAAATAACCTAAGAGTAATTTATCAAAATCTGAAATATTTTCATGAATAAAAACCTAACAATGTTTAACATTGATTTCTAATTATTATACTTAAAGTTCAGCTGTTAAAGTTTAAAACAGCTTAAATATAACGAATGAAAAAAACTCACAATTAAGAAATTAAGAACAATTTGAATTAAGAAAAACAGAGAGGTAGAAAAATGAAAGATACCTTCAAAATTATTATTCTTCGATTACAATATAAATATTAAGCAAATAATAACTATTGTTTAAATGTGACTAAAAATGTAAATAAAAAAGAGAAAGGATTAAAACTTATCAATTTTTTGTTTCTTGCATTGCTTTTTGCTTATGAAGCCTTGATTTATTATTTTTAAAAGTGCATCCGAAACAGCCGATGCTCTACTTAACTGAACAGTGAGATAACTATCATAAAAAAATTATGGCACGTGTCAGCGAATTATGATGTGCGCGTATAACACTGTTATGTCTCATGAAGAGCATCGGTCGCCAGTAACCAAAACAACGACTTCATTAGCTCAGCTTGGCGTTCAATTTGGCGTTCATCTTGGCATTCAGTTTCACGTTCACCCGTATAGTTTCCGTTCCCGTAAGAATACGGGAATAAAATATAGCCTATGTTACTCCCCGTTAATGTAGCTTTCCATTAGTGAAAGAATTTTTAAAATCGCACCAGCCGTTTCCGAGATTAGCCGGAACAAACAGACAGACAGACAGACAGACAGACAGACAGACAAAAATTTTAAAAATTGGTTTTTTGTTATGAGTACCGTATATACTTTTAGTGCATTAAGTAAAAAGCTGCTAATTTGAAATTACAAACAGACACTTCAATTTTATTTATTAGTATAGATATTGTAGAGAATAAAGTTTTCTATAACTTTAATCGAAACATTTTTGTATACATCAAACCATTTTTGAGATAGAGGGCGCTGAACGCGTACCACTTAGCCATCTACAGCATAAAGCAAGGTCAACCGTTAGTCACATGATATAATACGCCGTATAAAGTCTATAAACCTTAAAAATATATATAGTTACAAACATGCGGCATTTTTTATTAGTTATTACATTACATTTATTAATAGTTTTCCTTAATCAAGTATATTTTTTAATACCCCTCATCTGTTCGTAGAATATTTCATTGTTTCCTGGTGGAATGGCTTTCTCGAACAGCTCACTAAATATAATAAGGATTTTTCTACTTCTCAGGTTATGTTTCTTCCTTTTATTGACCATCCTGCCAGTAACGTAGACGCAATTTATACTACTTTACATTGTGCTGCAAATATTGCCAAGTTGCATGGCCAAAAAACGTGTTTAATTACTTTTGATCAAACTCTCGACTCTAAAGCTCGTGAAATAGTTGCTGCATCAGATGCTAACTCAGAATTTTGTAAGATAGTTGTCAAATTAGGAGGATTTCACATATGCTGATGTCCTTTCTTGGATCCATAGGATATATAATGGACGGAAGTGGACTCAAAGAAGCTCTGGGTAAAATATATGCTACAAATGCAGTCGATAAAATGTTGAATGGTCGCGCTTATTCAAAAAGTGTCAGAGGTCATACATTATTACTACTTGTATTATCAATGATGATCTTCGAAGACATGAAGATTGAAGAGTGTGTGTTAAATGAGTTAACTGAATAAATCAATTGCCGAAATGTTTCCTATGAAGGTGTTGAAGAGTGTGTAGGTAACTCAAACTTATTTATTGGTCCATTTCAGAATTAACTGAATGAATTAAAAGCTCGATGTCCTACAGCGCAATTATGGGTACACTATTTCGAAATGGCATCAATAGCACTCGACTTCATTCGCCCTGAAAGACTGGGACTTTTCGAAAAACATCTTAATGCTGTACGAAGAATGCTGCTATATTTTTATGCTAGTGGTCATTTTCGTATGCGAAGTCTGCAGATTTATATCTTCAAGATATGATCGATTTCTAAAATACAATGGATGGACAGACTTTTAAGAACTTTTAAAATGGATTCTTCACCGTGAAACGAATAGAGAAATTTAATTCTGGTACATGGACATATATGTTTATCGAACAGAGTCTAATGAAATCTATGAAGACAGAAGGGGCTGTATCTCGCGGTCAAAGTAAACAAGAAAGTGTTTTATGTAAATGTGCGTTTGCGATGTACGCTACAAATACAATTTGTGAGGAGATGGAGAAGTTTTATACCATTTTTTAAACTCTACTGAACAACACGTTAATGCTAATTATTCAAGAGTAAAAAGAGATAATACTGATGTAAGTAAACTAGTTGAATGGTTTACACTTCCCAATCCCTTTCTAAATACGCAACAATTGGTATCTTTAGCTTATGTAATGGTTGGAAATGATCAAATTAATTGTCACAAAGCCCATGAAATTGGATCAGATTCAATGGTAAAGATAACTGGTTTAAAATTTAATGAAATAAAGTTAAAACGATCCGATAAGGTTTTACCGCTTTTGATTGTCAACAAATCTGTCAAAACTAAAGGTTGTAAAGTTTCAATTGATCTATTGCTACTCTTCCAAACAGTAAGTGAAAGCAAACAGTTTAAATGTAATATTCAAGAATACCTCCAGTATGAACTAAGTCCATATCCATCTCCTTTAGTTGATAATGATGGCATGTGAAATACCCCGAAAGCGACATTATGTGATAATATGACTCCTGTCGATTTCGACTTCTATGAAAATAATGTAACGTACATTATCGATGGTGGGTTTCTTCTGCATCGCGTCGTATGGAGTAAAAAAAAGATACTTTTTCGATAATTTTAGATAAATACGTAAAATATTTATAAAAACATTGTGATTCTAAAAATGTAGTTGTATTTGATGGATACTCGGACTACAGCAAAAACATAAAAGCAATCGGGTAGCTAAGAACTGCTTCTTTATCAAAATCGAATGAAGTTTGTTTCGACGAAACACTGATTGTATCAATTAGCCAAGAGAAATTTTTGTCGAATCGATGTAATAAAAATTTTTTATTAACATGTTGATTGCAAAATTAGAATTTGTTGATATCACGACAAAACAGGCCAGAGATGATGCATATGTTCTTATCGTAGAAACAGCTATTGAAGAATCGGAACGTTACAGGACTGCCGTCGTAGTAGAAGATATTGATTTGCTCGTCATTTTGATTGAACGTATTCAAGTACATTAAGAAGAAGTGTTCTTTAAAAAAAGTTGGCAAATGAAATGTTAAAACTCAGAAATACTCTTCCAAAAGTTTTGATAAATATCCTCATTGTAAAAAGCACATTTTATTTCTGCACGCATTTAGTAACTATGACACAAAATCTGCATTTTAAAAAAAATAGAAAAAATCTTTCATTAGAACATTAGACAATGTTCCGTATTTAGATCATCAAATTCAAGTATTTCCAAGAAGAAAACTGTCCTGTACAAACATTACATGAAAATAGAGTACATGTCTTGTTGGCGATATACAATGCTCCAAAATCTGAGAACAGTATTGGTAATCTTCGTTACACTCAATTCATCAAGTCAACAAAGCTCAATAAACCCTTGCAGTTATCCAATCTTCCACCAACAAGTACAGAGGCTCCTCAACACATCAGCAGTGTATATTGTCAAGTTCAAATTTGGTTAGGGAATGATTTAAAACCCCAGGAATGTGGTTGGATTCTGCAGAATGAATTCTTGGAATCGATTACGACAATATTATAGCATGGTCCAGATGAGTTACTCAACACAATATTTTGCAACTACAAAAATGGTCGTGGTTCACGCTGTGGATGTAGGAAATCGGGGTTGCAATGTTCTTCAGGTTGTGGCCAGTATAATGGGCAAGCTTGCTTCTATGCTTCACGATACGAGAGCGATCTCGATGAAGATTGTAATTTTGATCCCGAAATCCTTCTAGATTTGGAGACAAATTCCCACAATGATAATAATGAGAATGAATTGGAAATTTTCGAGTGACCGAAAGGACAATGAAGAAGAAGAGGAAGAAAGAAAAATAACATTCATGTGTGTGTGTGTTCGTCTTATTATTAAAATTTTTATGAAACCTCTTCACACATCCTAATTTTAATTGTAATAATTATATAAAACGATATTTCTCTCTCTCTCTCTAAATTAAAATATAGTTAAAAATTACTTACTTTATTTTTTCACTACTTTAAATGTAATTAGTATATAGTATATAATAGAGCATAATTAAAAAATATCTTAAGCATATCTGTCAATATCTTTTGAAATACGCGAACATGTAAGTGTTATAAAGAAATAAATATTAGCGGAATGAAAACTATTAATAAATGTATTGTAATAATAAGTAAAAAATGCCAAATGCTTGTAAATATATATATTTTTAAGATTTATAGACTTTATACGGAGTATACTATATCATGTGACTAACGGTTCACCTTGCATTATGCTGTAGATAGTTAAGCACTCCGCGTTCACAAAAAATGTTTAATGTATAAAAAAATGTTTCAATTAAAGTTATAGAAAACTTTATTCTCTACAATTTTTATAATAAATGTAAATAGCATTAAAGCCATAGGAAACGAGATACTTGCAAAAAACCCGATTTTCTTGACCTTTGACCTTGAATACCTTAAGACGCTGACACGAGATTTTATGAGACTTTTGAGACAACATTTAGAGTGGCAAAATAAAGGTCTATACAAGTTTTCAGCTTATTACCTCTCATTCCGCAGTGAAACCCTAATATGACTGGACTACATCAAGCTACGGCAGGATGCATCCTTAATTGATAACTAGCTATGCCCCTTTTTTTTTAAAAAAAATTCCCATCATTCAAGGATAGAATTCGAACTTTATAGTTTTTTCATGTTAGAGTATTTTTTTTTTTTGTACGTTTTGGTCTTTACACGTTGTTTTTCCCCCTTCCTTCCCCATTGATCGATTCTTGGAAGTAAAACATACTCAAGTCAAGGGGACAATTTTCTACGGGCGCGAATTGTTTTTTGTTGTTCCAGTAACTTCGTAGAAAAAAAACAGAGTCACTGATTTGAATCCTGAAAAAAAGAAATAACAGCTTTGAGAAAGGCAGCCGGATACAATACGAAAACGTTTTATAAATGAAAGGTTTGGCGTAATAATTACTTTTTAACTTAGGGTTTCCCAACCTGTGTCCTCATAAATTGTAGGAAGTTCACTAGAAAAAAATGTGTTTTACCATAATGTAAGCCGGTGGTCTTTAAACTGTGTTCCACAAAGCCCTAGGGTTCCACAAGGCATACTTAGTGGTTCCACGAGTCACAATGAAAAATTCGAGAAGAAATAAATATGTATGAAAAAGGGTTTCACTTTCTCTATGAAGTTTATAACTTACAAGTATCTAAAGCTCATCCTATTCATTAAAACTAAAAATTTTATTTATGTGTAATAACTTTATTTTGCAACTCTCTTTTTAAACTTTTATTATAATATAAAAAAAGATCATTAAAACGTTTTATCTTTATATATACTTCCTACTAGATTGTGAATATTCTATTGTTTACTATCTCGGGTTCCACGAGATAATTTTATGCTTGTTAGTTAGCACAGTGTCTTGCAAATCTATATAGTTTTGTAATGGAAATTACACATTTTTACATATGTGGAAAACTGCACCTTTCATGAAGGAAAGGGGCGACATATCAACAGAGAGAGTTGATGTTAAAATTTAAATTTAAGCAAGAACAGCTTCTATATTTTAGGTAGCAAATTCATTAAAAATACACGGGATTTCTCACACAACTAAACTTTTCAATGCCATTCAGAATATTGGGTTTAAATAAAATATATTTCTCAACGTAAGTGGCTACAAAAAAAAGTATAAAAGCAAATCTAAACTCAAAATATGTAATGCTATTGCACAATAGACCTAGACTAATGAGCACATATTTCAGTTCCTAAATATAATGCATGCGAAACAGCTGAAACACACAAACTCTTCTCTGATTAGTACAGATTTAACTGAAAAATCGATTAAAAATTGAATTTTAAAAAAAATCTAAAGTGAATTTTGAAAAAATCTCTTCGGGGTTAATAGCATAACAACCTATAGCTCCTATGTGCCAAGTTTCATACTTCTGGGTTGCTTAATTTCGCCGAAACAGTCGAAACACACGAACTCTTTCTTTTTTATTAGTATAGATCATATCGCGGTTCTCGTATATAAGTAATTATTCAAGTGTTTCACAAGCAAAATAAGTTTGGGAGCTTTTGCTTTAATATGATTAAGTTTAAATTTTGAAATGGAGAGAGAGAGAGAGAATACAAGTAATTTTCTTAAAGTGTTTTTAAAGAAACTTCATGTGTTAATTTTACTTTATTTTAAAAATTTCATGTGTGTTAACTCATTTTATTTAAAAAAATATATTCATGAAATTATGATGATGCACATGCCTTTTAATTTTTGTAAAATAAACCTTTTCTTGCTAAATTTCAACCCTATACCTGATTTTTTATGCACATCGTTCCTTTTAATTTTTCATTTAGAAGTTGTCCACAGATTTGAAATGAATGCATTACTTAAATTTAAGTAAAAAAATCTTATATATTGGGTGAACTTGCTCATTTTTTAAATCTCCCTTTGATTTGAAAAATGTTTGTAGAATTTTCCAAGTCGACACAAATAAAGGAAATTTGATTTCATTAATTTTTATACCAAAAATTAACTATCCTAAATTTGTAGCATTATCATACACTGAACATTATATATGTACAGTGGCTCACACAGGAATTTTTTAAGGGGTCGGGGGATGATCCAGGGTCAAAAGTCCCCCATTCATGTATCACACTTAGATACGTCGCCCAACATATTCATTTGGTTTTGTCGATTTTCGGAAACAAAAAATAAACAGTAACAAATTAATTGTTAATAACTAATACTTAATTAAATTTTACGCACTATATCACAGGATTATAATCTATCGGAAAAAAATCAAGGACTATGGGGTGATCCTCCCCCCCCCCTTTGTGCGCCACTGTATCATGAGCAATCCTTACGGTATCTTGTTTCAGAAAATGTTGATGGTAGAAACAAATTGTACCCAAATTTGAATTTCTGAGTAGTCTTACAACACTCATCAAGAACATTTTAAGTTTAGATAAGTGCCGGTTTAAGCTCACCTGGGCACAGAAGATCTACGGACCCCCTTCGCACTGGCGGATTGAAATTTATTATCCTAAAGCTTGGTTAAGTCCAGCTTATCTGGTCCCTTTCGTACCCTTCCGGGCCCCTGGGTGCCCGTCCCAAGTTTCCAGTGGATAAACCGGCACTGTTTCGATATGAGTCTTTAGAAAGAAAACGTCATTTGCTATGAAAAGGGTCATTTGAGCACTTTTTCATAAATTGTAATAATCCTTTTTAACCACATTCCATTTTTTGTTTTACAAATTAATTTTTATTATTTCTGATACTCCCCGAATATCTGGTACAGTCCAGAATATCAGGCATCCTCTAGTGCTGGGGTCTCCAAACTTTTTTTTGATCGCGTGTACCCCTAAAACAAAAATAATTATAAGGACTCCATTATAAAAATCAACATATAAAGGAGAAAAACTACTATTTCCCTCACTCACTCATCACGAGATCTCCGGAACTATATATATATTACACCTACAGACTTGAAATTTGACAGGCATGCTCCTTTCATGGAATAGAAAACAGATTTTGCCGAAATTGATCCCGAGGCTGATTGTTAGGAGTTAAGGGGGCGTTGTAGATAAAGTTTTCATATTTTGAGCAATTAGACCTACAGACTTGATATTTGACATGTTTCTATTGTTGAGTAAAAATTCGCTAAGAGCGGATGCCTTATCGATTCACAGGAGGGCATTGCAAGGGGGGGGGGAGTAAGGAGGCGTTATAGATAAAAATCTCCGTTTTTGAAAGAAATTTGGTGAGTACCCTTCTTTTCTTGAGAAGGATTTTGCGAAAATCGACTCCCAAAAGGGGTTCCAGAAGAAAATTCCCGTTTTTGAAATATCAGACGTATATGCTTAGTATTTGGTAAGTACGTTCCTTTTCTTAAGTAGAGATCCGCTGAGCGTTGAGCGAAAATCAAATCCCAAAAGGGGCTACCGGAGAAAATTCCCATTTTTGAAATATTAGACTTACAGACTTGAAATTCGGTAAGTACACTACTTTTTTTTAGTAAAGATCCTCTAAGAAGTGTTTTCAGAGATTAATTCCCAAAGGAGGTTACGGAATCGAATACATAAAAAATTCTATTTTTTCAACTTATGAGGGGCGCGACCTATTGTCGGCCCTGCGTAGACCCAACTTCATGAGGGTAAAACTAACCTATCTCACGACGGTCTAAGCCCAGCTCACATTACCTGTTAGTGGGTGAACAATCCAACGCTTTGCGAATTCTGCTTCGCAATGATAGGAAGAGCCGACATCAAAAAATCAATAAGCGACGTCGCTATGAACGCTTGGTCGCCACAAGTCAATTATCCCTCCGATAACTTTTCTGATACCTCTCGCATGAGACTCTCACGTTTAATCGAAAGGATCGATGGGCCCCTCTTTCGAGGTCCCCTTCCTTACTGAAGAACGAGATTGAGCCGGCTTTTGCCCCTTTGCATTAAGCCAGGTTTCCGTCCCGGCCGAGCCGGCCTTGGGACACCTGTGTTGCCTTTTGACAGATGTTCCGCCTCACAGACAAACTACCTGCCTGACACTGTCTTCGGAGATCTTCCCACGCAGTTCACTACTGGTGGTTACAAATCACATAATATATCTACCCCCATTGGGGAGAACACAGAGAATCACCGAATCAGTAACAAGGCGATCAAAGAGGAGTCGGCCCTGCGTAGAGGTGTAGGAGGTAGTGAAGGATGACTCGCCATAATACTTTTCAAATACTTATTGAATATTAGACACAATTCTAATATTCAAACTAGAAGAGATGTTCCTTATCAGAGCAATAGGGAAATAAACCACGAGAGGCGTGAATTATGAGAAGACTTCTGTTTTATTGATCCTCTTTTTATGGGATCAATCCTCTACTCTAATATTTGTGCTACAATTTAGCTATGATGACCAATCGTCACTTTAATATCTTCAACTATTTAATGCCTGAAACGCGTTATCAAATATACGAATACCTGATCGGTAGCTATCTCTCCTCGTCGTCAGATTCTCTATATTACAATCTCCATGAAACTCCGTCTATCCCTCTAACTAGCTAGAAAACCTATACTATATATAACCGAGCTAATCTGCATATGATGGTTTCTTCTTCCAAAAGGGTTGGTTATGATTGATTTCAAATGATAGCCCAAAGCTTCCCAAGAGAATTAATTGAAGGATGCGTATAGATCCGTCGCATACTGAAAATTTCCTACTCAGGTTCTGTTGTTAAGTATTGATCGATTAAGAATGGTATTATCGAAAATAAATTTCTAACGAGTGTTGCCAGAGGTCGGGGGTGAGGGCGTTATAGATTTAAAAAAAAACTCCTGTTTTTAAACTATTAGACGCACAGATTTGAAATTTGGTAAATATGCTTCTTTTGGTAACTTTTGGTTTTCTGAAATCGACCTGCCGTGCAACGGGTTAAGAAGGCTTATTGATTAAAATTCCTGTTCACATACTTGAAATTTGGTAAGCATGTTTGTGATGGATGGGCTACCCCATCCATCAGCGTCCGGGAGTTAGAAGGAAGATTAGCCATGGTCAAAATAAACACAATTTATTTACAACCTAACAAACCTGAACAACCTTGTGGAGGAGGGGTCCTAACTGGCACCCCCTCCCTCTGTCTGGCTCGTCTCTAGGTGTGGGGGGAAACAAAGCATCACCAACAAACTCCATAATAACAATTCGATTTATTCAGACTTTGAACAAACACTTAAACAATCACAAGTGAAACTGTAAGAAGAAACCTAGGAGTGATATCTAAAGCGTCGATTAATCCTAATATTCAATTCTAAGTAAACCCGACTACCAGAAATAGATAAGGAGAACAAACACTAATGAACCGATGGCCGATTCTGATTATACTATCTTAAATCTTCAATCTAACAATTTAATCTCAACAATTACCTTTTTAACGCGCGCTAGGTTTGTGAAAGAACTATTCCAATATTAGCACTTACGTGACGGCTTCCCGGCTCCTTCTCTCTTTACATCTACAAAACCTATATATAGACTTTATATAGTCGAACTAATTAACATATATCTATCTCGTGTTCTTCTTGAAAGGCTGTGAATTAATGTAACTGCTAGCCCAAAGTTTCCCTAAGAGGATTAGTAGGAATATCTCGCAAATAGACCCGTCACAACCTAAGATTAGGAAATGCACCTTAAACTGATTATGAGAGGAAAAGAGAAGAAGACGATATAAGTAATTTTTTGTTATAAATTCAATCATTTACTTTAGGAATGTCTTAACTATATACATTCCAGATAAGTTGATCTACATCAAGCTGACTCTAATCCAATTTATATATCTAATTGACAAATCGCCATTCTTACAAGGGGAGGGCACGACTAAGGAAATTCATTTGGGAACCAGACTTTGTGCAATAGTAATACTCCTTTACAGTGTTCAATCCTCAATGTAATTCCGACGAATGGGCATTCAATTCGGAGAAAATGGCCTACGAAATTCATGCTCAGCTTTTATACAATTAAGTTTTAATCACTCCCAGCGGCACAGTGGCGTGGTTTGTAGAGTACCTGTTTACCACGCTGTCCGCTGTGGTTCGAGTCACGCGATCGGTTTTTTGTTTCAATTTTCAAATCCATTTATTTATTTATAAAAACAAATAAATTTATTTAATAAAAGGTTTATTAAATATTAAAAGATATTTTGGATAATTAGTTTGCATTTTAAAAAGTAAAATAATTACTGTAATAATGTAAATATTTATATTTTATGAATATAATTATTCCATAAAAATGTATTATAATTGGATCGCGATCGGGTTGTTTTTTTTAAAAATTTTGAAACTTATTTAATTTTTTTTTTTACAATTAAATAAATTTATTTAAAAAAGAAATCTTTTATAACTATATAAAATATTAAATATTTTATATAGTTATAAAAGAATTAAATTAAAAATATGTAATACACACAAGATATATATTATTTTTATTATATTAATTATAAAATAATACTTTTATTAATAACTATTATTATATATTTTATGTATTATTATAATATTTTATTTATAACATTTTGTATCAATAGGCACATATACACACACTACCATGCATGCACTCTCTCTCTCTCACACACACATCCGAGGTGCCCTAGTGATCTTTTCCTTTTCCCACGGGGTTTACTGTCTTTGGTAAACACGGGCTTCACGAACCCGGGGTACCCTAGTGATCCTTCTCTATTTTCGACCCTCTATCTTGTCATTCAATTCATTCTTTCTTTCTCTCTTCCCGTCTAGACCACAGATATTAAAACAA
Source organism: Trichonephila clavata (assembly GCA_019973975.1). Taxonomy (NCBI): domain Eukaryota; kingdom Metazoa; phylum Arthropoda; class Arachnida; order Araneae; family Nephilidae; genus Trichonephila; species Trichonephila clavata. The sequence goes on along the minus strand of BMAO01009507.1, from coordinate 31,148 downwards.
ATGTTTGGCGCAGTATAGCCGAAATCGGCTCTTGCGCCAATAAACCCCAAAATCACTCACTCACTCACTCTCACACACATACACATAAAATGTCTCATCATATAGATCTTTCATGAGCTATATATTTCACGTACCCCCAAGTATTACTCTGTGTATACCCTGAGGTACATGTATCACCCTTTGGAGACTAGTGCTCTAGCGAACAGCAAAAACGAGTAGCACTGCGATAGAGGAAAAGTGCTTGAATCCGTCCTTTTGTTAAATGTTTGTTGCCTGTATATAATCTAGACCAGAGGTTCCCAAACCTTTTTGTCTCATAGACCCCTTGCCATGTTTTTCGGTTTGGGGTAGACTCCCTGCTTAATTAATATTGAATTTTCGCAAATTTATCAACTTAAATGTCTTTTTGAGAGCGGGTTTACTCCTTTAAATGAATTAAATTTCTAACTGTAATGAAGTATAGTGATTAAAATTTAAAAAGCACATGTTAATTAATTAAATTAAAAGTTTATTAACACATAACTGTTAAATAAAATAAATAAAAGAATGATTTTAAAGGGAAGGATGAGTCTGGCACTGCAATAACAGATTTTCAACATTTGGTATCGATATTGTCAGGTTTAACCTGAAATCTCTTCTGTTAGTAATGCCTAGTTTTTCTTTTTTTGTTTTTGTTTTGGAGGTTAGAAACCGCACTGAAGCTCCTTCTCAGTAGGAAAAACTATTAAAAACGTCTTCAAGTCATTCCATAATTCCGGACAAATAATAGGTTTGCCTTTTTAAAATCAAAATTGCTGATATCCGTTTCCAAAGTTTAAGATCTTCGTTTGTGCTTATTACGATCAGTCCCTATTGTAATGGAGCATTTTTTTCCCTATGTGACCATATGAATTCATTGCCTACTGTGGTATTACCATAGTCAAAGCATTCTCAAACCTGGTTTCAAAATCTTAAAAAAGACATTTAAATGTTGAACATAGGTTAAAACGTCCTGACAGATTCTGTGGCATACTGAGAAAATTCGGGGGCCTCCAGTATCATACTTCTTTAGCTTAACTCTGGAAAGAGATCCTGAAATTGTTCTTGTTTTGATAAAATTTATGCTGTCACCTTGTAAGTGAAAACTAACTCTATTAAATTTAGTAAATATATCTGTTAAATAGGTAAAATTTGGTTTCCACTTGATCAAATTTTCTTTGAAAGTCACGAAATAGTTTATATAAAAAGAGCCACTGTCATTTACACCTCATGGACCCCCAAATTATTTTTTTTCTGACGTGGACCCCTTGCAGATCGTCATAGACCCCTGGGGGTCTATATAGACTCTTTGGAAGTCACTGATCTAGACTAAATAATAAATTGTGTTACTTGAAAAGGCCAATTTTTATTGACTCGAATCTACCCTAATTGCTTCAACAATTGAAAGCAAGCCCTCAACACCATTATAATAAATCGTTTCAGATTTCATTAGCATTAGCACAGTGCCTATCTAAACATGTTTCAAAAAGGTCCCATCTTTTCATTTTAGGATATTCGTGATCGTATTTGGGATGAAGAAGATTGGATGCACTTGCTACTTAATAAGGAGCTGAAAGTAAGTCGAAAATTGTGTACTTAACAGTAAAAAAAGTAATGAAGAGGCTCTCCATTTTAATTATATCATTTATGTTGTTTGAGTTGTTGCTTGAAGCCCAGTGGCTCAGTGATATTGTATTGCGCTTCCACGCCACAGGTCCGTGATTCAAATCCCAGGCTGGGCAAGATCGACTCAGCCTTTCATCCCTTCAGTGGGTCGATAAATGAGTACAAAACTTGCTTGGCAATTGAACATTGGGGTTTCGAGTCAGACGGACCATTTGACCAGAACATCTGCTCATGAACCGATGATCACGAAAACTGAGGGCACAATAGGCCTTGGCCATCTTTGTTTGTTGTGCCACTGAGTTCAGTTCAGTGTAGTTGTTGCTAATGCCACCTGATCGGCAATGCCAGATCGAGGTCCAAAAAATTCATCGTTGTAAGGGACTAGTTTTACATCTGTCGTTAGCCATTACTTTGAGCACCATGGATGTGACAGTAGAATCTGACATGATTCCACCCCAATTTGGGGGGGGGGAGAACACTCTGGGGTGGTCAGGAGTTTCCCATCGCTCCTCCCCTTCCATCAACCTCTCGGTTCCCCTTTCTAGGCGACGCTATTACTTCAGTGCTTTGCTCGTTGTGACTTGCGGGTGAAGGGATTACTGCAAAATCAATAAAAGAGAGAGAATGCTTTTCACTCTCTAATACAAACTCCATGGTAAGACCAAAATATTCTTGTTTGGTAGTCATGGCATTAAACACGTAAAGGCTATACAGTACCCTTTTGCAAAAATCTTTTCTTGAGACAGTAACAGTAAAAATAATTTACGTTTTATATTCAGATGATATAATCATGTTGATTCTGAAAGTAAAAAAGTCTGTTGGATCAGCCATTATTGTACGTTAAAAAAATTTGAAATTTTTGAAGTTTTTTCAAAATTTTATAAAACATTTAATTTTTAAAGAATTTTAGTCATTTGAAGTTATTTTTATGTTTCCTAGATTATTGCAAACAAAAGTTAGTATGGATTTGAAAATCTGTTCCCTTGTTGATTTGTAATAATTATTTTTCTGGCTAAACCTGAAAAAAACACAAAATTTTTTTAAATGTTAACTTGTGATGGTTCTATCGATTTCCTTTCTTTAATATAATCCTCTTGAGAAAGCTTTGGTCTGTCAATTCAAGTTTATTCACAACCAACCCCCTCTGAAGAAGAAACCTTGATTAGTTAAATTAGGTTGGTTATATAAAGTCTAGGTTTTCAAGTTGTAGGGAGAGAGAAAGTGAGGAAATAGGATAGACTTATCAGGTATTATACCATTTTATAGCGCATTTCAAATATTTGATAGGTGAAAGAATTAAAGTGACAATTGGTCACTAAAGTTTAATTAGTTTCAGATAATTAGGATAGTGGATTTGAACCTGAAATAAGAGGGTCGATATTTAAAGCATCTCGTTATTAATCCACATATTGCTTAGATTGAGAATATCTTTTCTTGTTGAAATTACTTGAGTTTTGTTGTTAAATTGTGTTATCAATAAATAGATTGATTTTTTGGATATGGCTAGTCTTCCTTCCCTTCCTCCCACATCTCTAGACGGGAATGAGAGAACATCTCATTCCTTACGAACTTCAGCATTTAAAAAAATAACTAGAGTTTTCAGACCTATATCAATACTAACATTTATAGAACATATGTTTAGTAGTATATACAAAATATTTCAAGACTCTGTCTTGAACAGAAAAAAGCCTTAGGTATTCGAAAACACTTTTATCTTCAAAATTAAAATTCTGAGAAAAACGCAGTTAAAGTTTATAAAGGCATAAAACAAAAATTTATAATTCACCTAAAGCCCTGATTTTTAATAAGTTATTTTCCAACGTAGGTTCTACTTTAGAACACTACTTTAGTTAAATAAGACTGAAAAAAAAATTTTTTTTAAATTCAAAACATGTTTTTGCACAATATTGATAGGATCTGCTACACGAGTACAGATTATTCAGTTTAATCTTAACCTAATATTTCGACGAAAATTTTCAAACGCAAAGCATTTATGCACAAAATAATAATGGTTCTAATTTAAGCTAAAAATCGCCAGTTTAGTTCATAAATTTCAATTTTTTTTTCCAGTTTTTTTTTTAGCCAGTTTGAGTTTTTACTGCACTTTAAAATACTAAAATATTGTTACGTAGATCGGAGTTCGAGGATTTTATGCAAAATCAGTTGTAAACAAAAGACAGTTCTTTAACAGCGATGATAATTTACTGTCGAAAATCAATCCTTGAAACACAGGATTCAACAGCGAAATTCGCAGAATAAATATCAGAAGGATTTCACACCTTCAACAGCACTTAGACACAATTATCAATATCTAAAAATATACGGATATATAAGCTTATTCACAAGCACAGCCGAGATAATCACGATCAAGGCAAGTTCACTAATCGCTAGTCAAAATCAGACTGACTGTTGCGGCGAGTATCGCTCCATTTATAGCTGGGGCCGAAAGTTCCGGAAAGATGTGCTCGCGTCATAGATCGGGAAATTAGTGGATTTCTCTACTAATTTCTAGAAGAATCCAGAGGATCCGAACTCGCCAACATGGTCGCCAATGTCGCCAAATGGATAGCAAAAGTCACCAACTTGGTCGCCAAAAATGATGCCAACTTGGCTCTATCGCCAATATTTCGCCAAGTTCCCATTGAATCGCTATTATAACGTAAGGGATGGCGTTGCTTGTGAATATTACAATTTTAACATGAAATAAATATAGCATAGAGTAATATAAAGGCATTGCACATCCAAATACAAATTATTTACATTATTTTATACAAAATTCGTAACAATATATAGTACTACAATATTTTTACTGTAATGTAGTTTGGTACATCATGGAAATATTCAGTTCAATGTGCAATACTTGAATTCAGAATGCTTGTATTTGGAAGTCTAATTACAGTATCAGCTGAGGGCGATTTTTGGATGGATCACTTTCAGTAGTATTTCCTCTCTTCGAAATATTGTTTCTCATATCAGCCTGAGAACATTTAGCATTTTATCAACAAGAAAAAATTAATGATACAGCTTCTAAGTTACATAAATTATTTTTTTAAAACAAAAATTGGCTTTGAATTCAATTTTAATTAAGTAACTATAAGAACTCAAAAAACTCAAAACATAATCAAGCGGAAGTGATTTTAGTGAGGAAAATGCAAATTAATAACCATTTCACACTGAAAGAATTGATTGTGCTCAAGAATATTTTTAATTGATTCCATTTAAGAGTTTGAAAAATGCTTTAAAATGAAACCGAAACCAAAAGCTAAGCTCAGAAAACTTCAATTATCCTAAAAACTAATTTGTTATCAGACATGAAATTTGATGGCAAGCTTCCCTGTAATATGGCCACAAGAAAATGCCAAAAAAAATTTTTTTCTGGTAATTTTGAAATTTGTAGGGTATTGTGTAGCCTTAAGGGCCCAGTGGCTAAGTGTTAGTGTATCGCGTTTCTACCACACAGGTCCGGAGCTCGAATCCCAGGCTGGGCAAGGTCGACTCAGCCTTTCATCCCTTCAGTCGGTCGAAAAAATGAGTACCAAGCTCGCTTGAGAACTGAACACTAGGGATTTCACGTCAGACTGACTTCTTGACCAAAAACATCTGCACATGCATCCCAGTGCCTAAGGTCACATAAACTGAGATAGGCACAGTAGGCCTTAGCTCTCATGGGCTGTTGCACCATTTATTTCAGTTCATTGTAGCCTTAAGAGAAGCATCGGTGAAGATTCTAATCCTGACAGTGTTAGGCCAACCTTAGAGCCTACAGTTAGTATTATGATTTGAGTTTTAGATTAAAAGTTATGGGAAGAACCGGTGCGATTAATGCAATATAAATGCATAAGAATCCACATTGAAACACTTGAATACAATTCAACAATAATCCATGTAATAAATAAATCTTGACTTATCATGATACACTGCTGGTTATAAAAAATGCGACACCATGTAGGAGTCATCAGAACTAAATGAAATTTAATGCACAAACGACTTGTATTAGTACAAATAAATGACAAAGTTTTCAAAGGAAAAAAAAAAACAATATGAAGTGTCCGAAATCAGTGTTTGGTGTAGCCACCACGCGCTGCAATAAGTGCTGCTATACGACGTGGCATGGAGTCAAACAGAGTTTGAATGTCTGCTTGTGGAAGAGAATTCCATATTGCTTGTATGCGCAGCAAAAGTGTGTCTTTTGAAACAGCAGGACGCGGATCGCGAGCGAGACGCCGACCAACCAAATGCCACATGTGCTCAATAGGCGATATATCTGTCGAATAAGCAGACCAAGGAAGAAGTTGCATGTGTTGGGCTGAACAGAAGTCTTGAACAGTCTTTGCAACATATGGGCGTGCATTATCCTGCTGAAAGATAGCTCTAGGGATGCCGTGAAGGAAGGGAACGACTTCGGGGTGTAGCACTTCACGGACTTACCTGTTGCTATTGAGATTACCCTCAATTCGTAGAAAATTAGATCGTCCCTGATACGAAATTACACCCCCAACCATAATTCCAGGTATTAGGCCACTGTGTCGTTCGATAACACACTCTGGAAGGCAGCGTTCACCGACATAGTGTCTAACACGAATGCGGCCATCCTGGTCCCACAAATTGAAGTGTGATTCATCTGAAAAGACAATTTGGTGCCAATCAGCTTGCCAGGCTCTGTGCTCATGAGTCTATTGCAGACGAAGCCGTCAATGGTTTGCCGTGAGGGGGATCCTACATAAAGGCACCCCTGCACGCAATCTACGGTGCAGCAGACGTCGACGAATTGACGAAGTCGACATTAGTACACCCGTAGCAGTAAGCAAACGTGCTGTCAACAGCCTGAAGGATGCTGTACGATCATTCACCGCCATGCGGAGCAGGTGTCGATCGTCACGCGCTGACGTCACCTTCCATCGTCCACTGCCAATTTTTCGAGTTGTTCGGTGCTCGTCTGGCCACTGCTTTCAAACTCGCATCACTGTGAAACTGTTCCTCTGCACACGATCTCATGTTGCGCGATAGGAAAATCCTACTTCTCGAAGGCCGATAATCCTCCCCCGTTCAAACTCCGTAAGTTGTTGGAATTTATCCTTATTTCGTCGAGGAGGCATACTTAGGTCTCACTAAACGTTCGCCACAACATATGAAAATAAACTGTTTTCAACGTCCCGCTACAGCCCTTTATTTATATGCTGTCAGCATCAGTTCAGATGGCAAGGCCAACGCCACGCATGTGCACTCTGAAACTTTACTGTGACATCCTATAATTGCTGCAAAGTTCATTTAATTCTGGGGATTCCTTCAGGGTGTTGATTTTTTTACAAACAGCAGTGTAATAAACAGCAGAAATAAAATTCAATTAAAAAAATTGCTGTAAGACCATTAGTGGTTTTTTTTCCCTGTTCCAATTGTCTTTCTTTACAGCTGATGTTTCATCAAAAAATTCTTCATAATAATTATTTCACATCCATATTTTTAATTAAATAATGTTTTCTTTTGATGAGTGTTTTTCTGTGTGTGTTATTAACCTGTAAACGGTGTTGTTAAATAATAAAAACTGAGGAAACTATTTTTCCCTCCACTGAATTCTACAATTTTAGCCTCTATTATATTATTCAAAATGTATATATTTTGCATGCCCTTTTCTATTTTTTCAATATTTCAATAAATTTCTAGGAAGGAAGCTTAAGTCAGCATATGAAACGTGAAGCGGAGAAACGTGATGCTGCTGCACGCCATGAAATTTCACAGAGTATTGCAGCGCAGCGTATGGCAGCACAACGGGCCGTAGTGCAGCATACTACAACGCGACTTGCTGCTTTGCGATGGGCTGCTGAGCAACGAGCTGCAGTGCGATATCTTGAAGAACTATTTGATGAAGAACAACATGATGACGAGCAACAGGATGGAGAGCCACGTGATGTAAAGCAACGTGTTAGAGAGCAACGTGCTAGAGAGCAACGTGCTAGAGAACAACGGGATAGAAAGCAGTATGATAGAGAGGAACGCGATAGAGAAGAAAGTGATGAAGAACAACATGATGACGAGCAATGGGATGGAGAGCAACTTGATGAAAGGCAACGTGTTAGAGTGCAACGTGCTAGAGAACAACGTGCTAGAGAGCAACGTGCTAGAGAGCAACGTGCTAGAGAGCAACGTGCTAGAGAGCAACGTGCTAGAGAACAACGTGATAGAAAGCAGTATGATAGAGAGGAACGCGATAGAGAAGAAAGTGATGAAGAACAACATGATGACGAGCAATGGGATGGAGAGCAACGTGATGAAAGGCAACGTGTTAGAGTGCAACGTGCTAGAGAACAACGTTATAGAAAGCAGTATGATAGAGAGGAACGCGATAGAGAAGAAAGTGATGAAGAACAACATGATGACGAGCAATGGGATGGAGAGCAACTTAATGAAAGGCAACGTGTTAGAGTGCAACGTGCTAGAGAGCAACGTAATAGAGAACAACGTGATAGAAAGCAGTATGATAGAGAGGAACGCGATAGAGAAGAACGTGATGAAGAACAACATGATAGAGAGCAACATGATAGAAAGCAACGTGATAGAAAGCAACATGATAGAGAACAACATGATAGAGAGCAACATGATGGAAAGCAATATGATAAAGAGCAATGTGATGAAAGGCAACGTGATGAGAAGCAACGTTCTGAAAAGCAACGTGCTGAAAGGCAACGTGATGAAAGGCAACGTGATGAGAAGCAACGTGCTGTAAAGCAACGTGATGTGAAGCAACGTGCTGTAAAGCAACGTGATGAGAAGCAACGTGATGAGAAGCAACGTGATGAGAAGCAACGTGATGAGAAGCAACGTGATGAGAAGCAACGTGATAAGAAGCAACGTGATGAGAAGCAACATGATGAGAAGCAACGTGATGAGAAGCAACGTGATGAGAAGCAACGTGATGAGAAGCAACGTGATAGCAACGTGATAGAGAGCAACGTGATGGAAAACAACGTGATGAAAAACAACGCGATGGAGAGCAACGTGATGGAAAACAACACGACGGAGAGCAACACGATGGAAAGCAACACGATGGAAAGCAACGAAAGGAAAGCAACGAAGGAAGAGCAACGAAAGGGAGAGCAACGGGATGGAAAGCAACGAAAGGAAGAGCAACGGGATGGAGAGCAATGGGATGGGAAGCAACGAAAGGAAGAGCAACGGGATGGGAAGCAACGAAAGGAAGAGCAACGGGATGGGAAGCAACGAAAGAAAGAGCAACGGGATGGAGAGCAACATGAAGAAGAGAAACGGGACGGAGAGAAACACGAGGAAGAGAAACGGAACAGAGAACAACGGAATGGAGAGCAACGGGATGGAGAGCAACGCGATGGAACAAAACGCGATGAAAAGAAACGTGATGAAAAGAAACGCGAGGGAAAGAAACGCGAGGGAAAGCATCGCGATGGAAAGAAACGTGTTGAAAAGCAACGTGAAAGAGAGCAACTTGATAGAGAACGAATGATAATAGCCTTTCTTGCTCCTTATCCCACAAAACTTGTAACTGATAGAGGGCACCGCGATAGAGAGCAACGCGATGGAGAGCAACGCGATGGAGAGCAACGCGATAGAGAGCAACGCGATGGAGAGCAACGTGATGGAGAGCAACGTGATAGAGAGCAACGTGATAGAGAGCAACGTGATAGAGAGCAACGTGATGAGGAGCAACATGATGGAGAGCAGCATGATGGCAGTGAGACAGAAATGGAGGTATATTTAATGTTTTTTTAAAGAATTATTTTTAGGTAGGCTTATACTGACAGCTGAAAATTTTAAATGGCGTAGAAACCGTTACACGTAATTGATATAACAATGTTTTAAAATTTCTAAGAAATGCACTAGTAAAAGAATGGAGGAATTAAAACATATTTTACGTATTATTTCAGGTAATAAATATTTAATATCAGAGTTTCAACTCTATAATATTTTCCTTATTTTTTATTTTAAATTTCATCTATATGGCAATGTCTGTAAAAAAAAACTTGATTATAAAAAAATAATATTATTCCAATTTTTTTATTTTTTTTATTGAGGAAGGGGGCAGGAGAGATCTATTTGTTTCAGAAAATTTTGAGATATTAATGTTTTTTTTCTTCAAATGGGGATGAGTGTCGGTATTCTTACCATTGCAGATTTAGTACATTTTCTGAGAGTTGGTATCTCTTTTAAGTGCGGCACCATATAGGTGGATATAAATCACCGTAATGTAATTTTGAAGCTCAATTTTCTCCCCAGAGGGAGAGGCACCTGAGCTCTTACGATAAGAATTCGTACCAAGAATTTAATTTTGCGTAGAGCATCCAAGCCAAACCGGCACACTAGGGTCTTTAATATGCCGTATAATCATACGACATAGACACTGTCGATTTTATGCATCATGAAAATCGACTGACTTGGACTGGGGTCGAGCCCGCAATCTTGGGTTCTGCCCTTGTTCCCTGTTCCAGTAATTTCGAAAATAATAAGCAATACATATAATTATACCTAAAAAAATTCTAAAATAGAAAGCTATAAATTAAATTTAGAAATATTCTCAAAATTACATAGCAATTTACTACTTTATAAACAAAAGACAAAAATCACATAAATTCGAATAGCAATTTTCCTTAACTTAGGAACAGATATAATTATGTTCATGTTCTTAAATCCAGTCATTTTATTTCAAGCGCATGGTGCGGAGTTTTTAAGCTTCACAATTTATATTTAATATTAATTTATATTATATTAATTTTCTCTTGTCACATTTTAATTTGAATTAATTTATTCGGTTCAAAATCTTTTTAACTTAAATTATCTGTTCGTTTTTGGTATGTATTGAATTTCCAGAACATTGATTTACATAAATAGTTATTTACAATTAATCATTTCAAACAATGTTCGTATTCACATACTTTTTTGCACTTTGTACTTTTTGTTCTAAACTCACATTAAAAAGAAAAAGGTATTTTTGATTCTAAATTCACATCTAAAAAAAAAGGTAATTTTTTATGCTAAATTCACATTAAAAAAGAAAAATTGAACAAATGAAAGCTTTTTTTAAAGTATTTATTTTATGTTTGAACATATCTTTTTAAAGAGTTTTCGGCAGAAAATTTTTATATTTTTAAAGGCATAACAATTTCATTCTCAACTTTCACATTAATTATCCTAAATACAAAGAAATTCTTGTCCCTCTTGATCATAATAGTTAAGAATTACGAATACCACAATGTCTTTTCCCTGCCTAAACACCTTCCATGCAGAAAAACGCGTTTTACATACAAAAACTGATGTTTACCTTTAGAGTTAAGTGACCCAAAGAAAAACCCATTATGACGCTAAAGACATTACATATTCGAAAAGTTACTTTCTACCATCTATTCCTATCGATCGATGTTTAATTTTGCCAAATGAAAATGGTTAAAAAATTCGAAAACTGAAAGAGGGGAAAACATTTAAAAAGAAATTAAGATGAAAAATGTAAAGTTAAAAATTCAAGCATAGTACATTAAAATTTAAACATTTCTTTTACTGGAGATGGAACGATGCTTGTAGGTCATGTATTTAACTGGCTACAGTTCGAATAGATTTATGAAGATTAGCTCTTATAAATATTAAATTAAATTTGCTTATTTATGATATATTCTCGTACACCTCTCATTTAATATATAAGTAATCAACAACTGTTCTCGAAACCTTTTCATCACGTAATAACTAAATAGCTGTAATTCTAAATAAGCAAAGCAAAAAAATATAAGTACAACCAAACAGTATAGGTCAGAAACTGTATAGGTTCTGAGATTGCAAGTTTAAACATTATTTACAGGCCAGCCAACCTTCACCTGCGCAATTTGCCTATACTACTGGGTTGTAGGAAAAGAAAATAGGTGTTTAAATAAGTCGCGATTAAAGGATTAAAATTAAATATACTAATGCTAATATTAAGTAAAATTAACAAAAGGAAAAAAATAACTAAATCTACTTATTTAATGTAAAGAAATTAAATTTTTATGAATATGTAATGCTATTAAAACATTTGACGTACCCGCAACAAATCGCCATTTTAACTTCGGCCAACAAGAAGACATTTTAGAGCAGAACCACATAGAAGGAAAAAATAAATTAATAAATAAAATAAAATATTGGTACAGCTTTGTATTCTTGAAAACCTAATTTATTTTATAGGAGTATTTTTGGAAGGAAGAGTATTAAAAACCATTCAAAACAACGGAATTAAAGATAAAAATATACTTTAAATTTTTTGACCTGCAGCGCCATCTTGTGACTGTATGCAGTAAAAATTTTTTTTAAAAATATACTTGAAAGAAAGTATCTAAACAATAATAAAAATGAAACTAATTAATTCTTTTTAAAAAATTTACATGAATCTTGCTTATTAAAAATTTTATTATAAAGAAAATTAATAGGATATTCATATCCTATACAATAATTATCAAACCTAGCAAGATTTAATATCATATTTGATTTTTCATTAACAAACGTTTTGTTCCAGTTTATAAAGTTAAAAAAATATTTCTATAAATAGAAACTAAAATATTAGAATTCCAGAAAGGTACTTTAATAATATAAAAATTAAATGTATCTCTTTTACCAAAATATTTTTATGTTATTTGTTATCCATAACATAGAATGATACATCAAGGTAATCAGTTTTAAGAGGACTATTGTTAGTTTTAATCAGGTTCAAGTATTTAAGATAAAAATTAATATTGGAGTACATTTATTATTTTTACCTTTGAAAATTAAGTTATTTATATATCTAAAAACATAAAAGTCATTGTTAATAATATAATTATTTTCGCAATAATGTAACTGTATATTAGCCAAACTATTGTTCACGGGTCTTCCTTGAAGCAAACCTTTAATTTGTTCATACAGATAATCGTTAAAATTAATATATAGTTTTCTTTTATAACTATTTCGATTAAATTTGTGGAATTTATATTAAGCTTATAATAACTGTTATTACTTTTTTAAAAAAATCTATACCTTTGCTATTTTTAATTGTTGCAATAGCTTTACTATATAGCTTTATATGTGTGTATTTATTCTTAAAGTTATTAACAGCATAGCATTATTCGAAAATGAAAACAAAAATTGAACTTTAAAGACAGGAAAAATCGGACATTTTAAATAATTCCAAGAAAAATTTAAAGGAAGAATTTTAATATCTCTGCTTTTGACGAGTTTTAAAGTATGTCATAGGAAAATGCTCTTTTTCTGAATTCATTTCTTTTTCGCATTTATTACAATCATCAGATTACATTTGCATCGTAGAATCTTTTCTGATGAATGTAGCCTAAATATATATTGCATTAATATATTTTCTGCTAATATATATGTATTCTGGTAAACCAGATTGCCTTGAACATTTGAGTAATTTTTATTATATTGTATCTGTTTAACTAGCATATCTCAAATTCATTCTTTTATTTCTATTTTATAAAATTTCGGTAAAGTATTGTGTCATTTTGTGCGTTTAGTAAATCTTGTCCTATTATATAAGAAATTATATAGATTTTTTTATCTGTTTTTGAACTATTTTGGTTTTATGTAAGTCAAAATAGCGTAATTCTAATTTGAAAGGGTGAATGTTTCATGTATTTAATTTAGTTCAGAGTATCACTGCTTAGTCCCTACTTCAGAGTTTCATATTGTTACGTTGATCGGGGTTCGAGGATTTTATGCAAATCAGTTCTTTAAGGGCGATGAGAATTTAGTGTCACAAAACAATCCTTGAAATACAGACACAATTATCATTGCACTCAGACACAATTATCAGTGTCTAAAATACACGTATGTAAAAGATTATTCACAAGCATATCCGAGATAATCGGTAATCACGGTCAAGGCAAGTTTACTAATTACTAGTCAAAACAATACTGACTAATCACTGATTGAAACAAGACTGACTCGTTTTAGGGAGAATCGCTCTATTTATAGACCCAGCGGAAACATCGAGAAAGATCCGTTTGCGTCATAGATCATGAAATTAGTGGATTCCTCCACTAATTTCTAGAAGAATCCAGAGGGCCCAAACTCGCCAAAAATGGTCGCACTTTGTCGCCAAAAATGATGTCAACTTGGCTCTATTGCCACGATTTCGCCAAGTTCCCATTGAATCGCCATTATAACGAAATGGTCGGTGTTGCTTACGAATATATTACAGTTTTAACATAAATTAAATATAACATAGAGTAATATAAATGCATTACACATCCAAATACAGATTATTTACTCTATTTTACACACAATTCGTAAAAAATATTTTATAATTTCAATTTTGAGTATCCTATTATTGCATTCAAGGTATGTTTGATTAATAAGTGGATTTTTATTGGTCACTTTATTCAAATTTTACAAGCTACATACATGCTTCATAGTAATACCTACATGTAAGATATCTAGGTTCAGAATAAGTGAAAAATTTTGTGCAAAATATGAATATTGTGGAAGTAGGTTAAAAAAAATTTAAAGTATTAAATATTCGATAAATCAAAACTTTTTATATAACTGTCATTTAATATTACCTAAGAGCTTTCAATATCACACAATTTGGTAAGCCTTTATGTCGTTTCTCTCTTTAACAAGTGGGAGAAAATTTCCATTAAAATTTCTGGGATTGCCGGAATAGAGAATTTCTTAGCCAACTTGGCTATATTTCTAAAAGATTGAGTTTGACATTTAATAAATCTAATATAATAAACACTTGGCTTTTGGTAAAAAACACTTGGTAAAAAATTGCTTTTTGCAAAGATATTAAATTACACTATGTTTCAATTATTTGTGACAAATGTGAGAAAAATTTTACTAAAATTTCCGGCATTGGCAAAATGCATAATCTCGCGCCAACTTGGCGAGGAATAAGCAACGCCTCACCGTTTGTTTTACTCGTGTAGTTTAAAGTTCCCTCAAAAATAAGGGGCTAAAATATACTCTATTTTACTCGCTGATTATGTAGCTTTCTATTGGTGAAATAATTTTTTAAATCGGTTCTGCCGTTTCAGAGATTAACCGGAACCAACAGACAGACGGACAAAAATTTTAAAAATTGATTTTGATATATGTACCGTATATACTTTTAAATGTATTTAGTAAAAAGTTGTTAATTTGAAATTACAAACAGACACTTCAATTTTATTTATTTGTATAGATAATTGTTATGCTGCCTTTTTGTTCGCAAAAATTATTCAAGTTTATAGGTGTGTATCTATGCGAACACAATTCATTTTTTTAATTATTATTTTATTTGGAGAGAGGGGCAGAATTTTCCAATTTTGTCCGGCGCGGCAAAACTTTTAGAGCCGAACCTGCCGTCATACACCATCATTATTTAGGTATCCAACTACCCTAAAATGGACAATTTTTTTTTATGATTTTATTTTATAGACCATCTTATTAGCTTTATAAAAAATACCAAGTTTATTATTTTCCGTTCACTAGAACAAAAACTACAAGTGTGTTAGTAAAGGCCGATGGCATTACTTTAAACAAGATATGTCATAGTTTAAAAAGCGTTTTACTCGAAATATGTGTTTTTAAAAATAAAAAAAAAATACTCAAACGGGGCCAGCGATTGCTGAAAAAGTTTTCAAAATAATTAACTGATTTTTTGTGTGTATGTTCTGCATAATAGTAGAAATGTTTTAACCTTCAAATTTATCAATCACTGTTTTATTACAAAATTTACAGCCCCCTTATGTGAACATAACCACTGTTTTTTTAAGCAATTTCATGTAATAACAAAGATAACGTGCTTTAGTTTTTGTAAAAATTAAAATATCCCGTATCTTGAAGGTCATTTCAAAAATGAATAACATAGCAGCACACCAGAATTTAAAAAAAATTAAAAATCTGTTCATAAACTTCTGGTACAGAATGGGCCGCGTTTATGTTATCTTTTGTAAATTTTTACCCATTTTAGTAATAATAATTTCTTTTTTTATTCTTAATTTTATCATATTTTTCTTAAAATGTACTAAACAAATCTAAAAGCAACACCCCCCCCCCCATATCTCCATTTTTTTTAAGAAAGAAGTTGTCGCAAGTAGTCGGATACCTTAAATCAAAGAGCGTCAGTCAGATGAGCCAATTTGTGCGATTGTAAGTCATGCACATTTGTTTGCTTAGGTTTACTGTTCGTAAGAGTATTTGACAACGCATGCTATGTTCTGTCTAATTTTAAGAGTCGTAGGGAGAACCTACATTTGTGTGGGGGCCCAGGGCCTCAGAAAGTCTTAAGGCGTCCCTGGAGGGGGGAGGGGGGCAATACCTCCTACCAAAAAAAGCACTTTCTTCATTACGCACATCAGATGTCTTTGTCAAATTCCTTGCACGAAAACTACATCAGTCTTCATGACATAACACTTTTATCACACACTTCTACCTATTGTCATCAAATTTTAGCTGTAGAATTTTTCTTTGAGTGCAGAAAACCGTGTTACACTTCTTATTTCAATCGTGGACCATGTTTCCGTCAACGCCGCCATCTTCTAACTGAGCTGTATTGCCGTTATTGCAGAACCAGCTCTATCTACCAGCACCGTTTAAATATTGTGATCGTCTTCGCTATCTCCAAAGGGATTTTTATTCATACGGGTAATTTGCACACCCATCAGGGTTTTTGTTATCAGACTTTTTGAAACACTTATGTATAAGAATTATTTCATTTTAAAACAAGAAACTGAATCACTTTAGTAGCATAACTTCAATATATTTTTTTTTCAAGAATTCATCTAGCATACAAAGCAGAGTGCTATGTTTACATTGAACAGATTTCTGAGATAAGAAACAGATTCACGAATAGAATTCAATAGATTCAAGAAGTGTTTATTGAAGTTATATACAAAATATATAAATTAATGTTTATGAAAGAACAAACGAATGTATAAAACTGATTGAAATTAATTCTATGTGTTTCCATTTAGAAATTGGAATTTATTAAAAAGATTAATTTCTATTAAAACTGTTAATTTCTTGTAATTAATCTTGAAACTCTTTGAAAATTCAAAAGATTTTGGCATTCTGAAACTATAGTTCTTCATTTAAAATACTCATCCAATTTTTATTTTTAAAAATACAAGCTTTTGTCTATCTCTTTGTAATTCTTATTTGAAAGTGTTTTTTAAGACCCAAACAGGAGAAGACTGAACAAAGTAAGAGATTTTGATGCAAATATAAGTTACTGATGCTTCTTAAATGAAATTTAAAAGTGTGTTCTTTTTAACCATTCTATTAAATGGTCAAGGAAACCTGAAGTATTCCTCCATCTCATTTTCAAAGAATATTTTGTTTATGCTTATAATAATAATTATTTGAATCTTTTCATCTAAATAAAGATTAGAAATACTATTTATGTGCATTTGATGCCTTCCTAAAATTTCCTCTTAAACACAAACAAGTTATAAGAATTCAAAGTTTGGTTTCAAGAAAATAGGAATTAGCATTACAAAATATTTCATCCCTTTCAGAACGTTTCAAAATTAATATTATTTCATTTTTAATAAATGTAAGTACTATTACACTTAATCTATATATATATAAAGGAGAAAAGCGACTGACTAACTGACTGACTGACTGACTAATCACGATATCTCTGGAACTATTCAACCTACATACTTGAAATTTGGTAGAAATGTTCCTTTCATAGAGTAGACATCAGCTAAGAACGGATTTTCCAAAATACGAAACGCAAGGGGCATTACGGGGGTTAAGGGGCGTTATAAATAATTTTTTCCATGTTTAAACTACTCAATGTACAATTTTGAAATTGGGTTAGCAGATTCCTTTCATACAGTAGAGATCCGCTACAAAATGAGTTTGGTGAAAATCGTCCCCCAAGTGGCGTTGCAGGGGCTTAGGGGGCGTTATAGATAATTATTTTCATTTTTAAACTATTTGACGCACTGTCTTTAAATTTGATAAATAGATTCCTTTCGTAGAATAATGATCAGTTACAAAACGGGTTTTGTGAAAACAGACTTCTAAGTGGCGTTGCAGGGGATTAAGGGGCGTAATAGATAAATATATCCGTTTTTAAACTACTTCACCTACCTGCTTGAAAATTGGTAGGTAAGTTTCTTTCATGGAGTAAATATCCACTACAAAATGGGTTTTTAAAAAATTGACCCACAAGGGGTGTTGCGGGGTGGGGGGTTTAAGGGGCGTTATAAATTCCGATTTTTTAACTATTAGACGTACAGTCTTGAAACTTAGTAAGCAGATTCCTCTCATAGGGTAGAGATACGCTACAAAATGGGTTTCGTGAAAATTGCCCCCAAGTGGCGTTGCGGGACTTAAGGGGCGTTATAGATAATTATTTCCATTTTTAAACTATTAGACGCACAGTCTTTATATTTGATAAATAGATTTCTTTCATAGAGTAGAGATCAGCTATAAGAAGGTTTTGGGAAAACAGACCTCTAAGTGGCGTTGCGGGGGATTAAGTGGCGTAGTAGATAAAATTTTCGTTTTTAAACTACTTGACCTACGTACTTGAAAATTGGTAGGAATGTTTCTTTCATGGAGTACATATCCGTTACAAAACGGGTTTGGGGAAAATTGACCCCAAGGGGTGTTGCGGGGGGTTAAGGGCAGATATAAGTAATTATTTCTATTTTTAAACTATTAGACTCACAGTCTTGAAATTTGGTGAGCAGATTCCTCTCATAGGATAGAGATACACTACGAAATGTGTTTTGTGAAAATAGACCCCTAGGTGGCGTTGCGGGGGTTCAAGGGACGTTATTGATAATTTTTTTTGCATTTTTAATTTATTGGACGCACAAATTTTGCTAAGCAGATTCCTTTCATAGAGTGCAATTCCCCTACAAAATGGGTTTTGTGAAAACAGACACCGAAGTGGCGTTGCGGGGGCTCAAGTGGCGTTATAGATAATTATCCCCATTTTTAAACTATTAGACGTACATTCTTGAAATTTGATAAGCAGATTCCTTTCGTAGAGAACCGCTACAAAATGGGTTTTGCGAATATCAACTACCAAGTTTAATTTCGGGAGATTAAGAGGCGTAATCGATAAATATTTCTATTTTTAAACTATTTGATCATCCTGCTTGAAATTTGGTAGGCATGTTCCTTTCATGGAATATAATTCCTCTAACAAAGAGTAAAACGAAAATTGACCCCTAAGGATGGTTGCGAGGGGTCAAGAGGAGTTACAGAAAAGTATTCCTGTTTTTAATTGTTAGACCCATATACTTCAAATTTTTTAAGCATGTTTCTTTTGTTGAATAGGGATGCACTAAGAATGTATTTTAAGTAAATCAAGTTCTGCGGAGGGGTGCAAGGGTTACTGGGACGTATTGACACAAAAAAAATCCTTTTTTCGAGCTACAAGGACTATACTAATGAAATTTGGTTTGCATTTTTCTTTTGTTGAATTGAAATCCGCTAAGAGAGGTTATTTTGGAAAACGGCTCTCAAAACGGGATTACGGGGATATTGATAGTAAAACTTTTGTTTTTTACTGTTTGATTTAGACTTGAAATTTGGCTTGCATGTTCAATTTACGGAGTAGAGATCCACCGCGAAAATTGGTTTTGCGGAATCCACTTGGTTTTTGGGTTACGAAAGAGCAAACATCATTCTATACTTCAATTTTAGAGATTTTTAGAAAATACAAATTAGATGAGTTCTGCCCTTTTTATTTATCAAGAGGTGACAGTTACAGGTCTAAGTATATTTTTCAAAACAATCTAATTCTTAATGCTAGGACTTAGATATCAATAATTTATACATATATATAAGCAGTAAAAATTTATAAAACATCATGAAATACCCAGTGAAGCGGGCGGGTAACAGCTAGTAACATATAAATCATTTGTACACATATTTAATAATCCAATAATTTTTAGAAATAAAATCACAGTTGAGTAACATAGGGTTAACTTAAATGAAAAACTTTCCAAACTGGGCATCTATTGTCTAGAATTTTATCAAAAATTCAAGAGACAAACCATAGAGCATAATTTTCCACAAATTGGTAAATAAACTTTAGAATGCGTGAAATTGTGCACATTTAAAGCAATTCATCTATGAACTAGCATCAAAATCCTGAAATATGAATAAGTAGATCATAAATACATGTATTGTTAAATGTTTTATAAAAAATATAAGAAAATTTGGCACTAACGTACTATCGCAACCGTATTGGCAACATTATACGAAACAAAGCGCATGGTTTCCACTTCAGCGCGTACGACATATGCACAATTAGGGTTGACAACTTCGAGAGTTATCTTGAACGTTGGCATTTTACGATAGTACGTTGCATGGAAAATTTAGAGTTCAATATTGTTGCAAATAAAATAAATATGTAATAAAATTTTTTAATGCTAATTCTAAGACAGTTTATATTTGTATGTTTGTCTTAGCTAAAAAATCTTCAAATAAATAATTAAAAGTGTTGAAATGGCTTAGATATCGATGAGAACCGACCGCCAACCTCTCGCCAAAATTGTTGGGAAGGTTACCATAAGCAAATGTGAAACAATGCTTTTACAAAATATAATCGATTTTTTTCTACAAAATCTTAAAAAAAAAGAACGTAAGTAATTGACTAGTACCATTGATTCATGGTAGAAATAGTCTTTTTTACCAAATTTTCTATCCTTAATTTAAGGAATTTTTTGTGATCTCTGCCTTGCTCTTCTGGAGTTGCGTAAATAAAACGGTTGTAAAAATTCATTTATTGATTTGTATACTACGTTTTCAGTGATATCTGAAAAAAATCGTGGTATCTTTCGTATGATGTAATTTTTAAGAGTAAAACAATTTTTTAAAAGAGAAATAAATGAAAATCTAGCTGCTTCCTCGGTAAAGAGTGCATACTTAAGCCGGAAAAACAAGGTTTTAAATACTGCAGCGCCCCCACAGTAAATTTAACGATAGAATTATGCGAGATATATTTTTTCTTTTTATTTTCTACTTAAGTTTCTATTTCTAAAAATGGAAATCGTAATTGAAAATTTCAGTTTCATCAATTAGTTAATTGAGCTCCAAATCAAAATATTTTCGAACATGCTCAAAGCGCCCATTCTGACATTTTTCTGCGCTTAACTTTAGATATGGCAACAACTTGCTGCTTCTATATTTCAAGTTTGCTTGCTAGTGGACGCTATTGTTTTGTAGAATATCGTCGACAATTTCTGAAACTCGTGTAGATAAGTTTAAGTTAATTAACATCGCTGAAAACAAAAAATGCGAGAACAAGAAGTAAGTTAAGTGATTTTTGCAAGTTTATATATGTACATTTATTTGCCATTTTTTTTTTATATGTATGAGATTCTTCCAAGACAATGGTTGGTATCCTAGTTTACATAAGCCATCCTGTCTACTTAAAAGATGACTATATATATCGTGACATTCCTAAATTTTATCTTTGACAGGTTAGTTTGATATAACTTGGAGAACAGTTAGAGAATAATCAATATGGATGTCTAGAATCATTAGCTTGCCTAATGAAGTTTCTTGTAGAATTAATTGGGAAGACCTCTTGTCCTCGAAATCAAGAAACTTTTTTACTTGTTTTCAGCCATTTTTTCGGTTCATAAAACTTGGTAAAAATGCCATATCGGTGGATATTTGCATTATTTATTCTGAAATATGTATACAAATATTACGCTAAATTAGAGAATTACATTCGACTGATTCGATTCGATAATCCCCAACCAGGCTTCGTTTCGTTCTCGCCTAGTATTGAATATTTATATAACCTGGTAAAAAGTACTATATTCATGTATATTTGCATTATTCATTCTGATAAACTTCCGATAAGTTCGATTGATTACATTCAACGTTTTTAAAAAAAGGCTTAACTGGTTTGATTTTGTGTAAAGAGGTTTGATGTTCAAGTTTTTTTCTTTGTATTAAATTGTGTGCTATTAAATTCGCTTAAACTTGAAATTTTTTATATAGCATATATTAATAAAGATTAATACAACACATTAATTGCCGTCAATATGGAACGGTCTCTTAATATGAAATTTCGGATAGGCATTAAAATAAGATTGTTTCGTTATAAGGTACGTTTATTTTAATTTATTGCTTGTATTAGCTAACTTATTTAAAACATTAAAATCAAATTTTCTTTCATGAAAATCCTTTTCTTTTGTGCTTAAATCAATCTTTGAATATGTAAAGGATATACATGTTACAAAGTAAAGATTTCATGCAAAGCTAAATAGTTTGTTTTAAGTTAATGCAAGACATGTGTGTATTGTTGAAGGAAACACACTACATGTTGAATTTTAAAACTTTATTTTCTTTTTGTAAATTAACATCATAAAGTTAAGTTTTTAAACTTTAGGATTGTTAAACATTGTTTTAAGCTTTTAAAATTATTTTGTGTTGCTTCCATATTATTGCAGCCTATTGGTGACATATAAAATGAAGCACATGATTGCCAATTCAGCGCATACGTCACCTGTAAAATTGGGGTTGTCGACTTGGCCAGTTATCTTTAACATTGGTGATTGCTTTGATAATACACAAGTACTTATTTTATTCTTAATTGTGGATATTTTTGAGTTGTGCCATGGTTTTTCCTCTAAGGTTGGAAATCTCTCCATTTATGAATGACTTCATGAAGGGTATAAAACTATAGAAGAAAAAGTCTCGACTTCTAAAATTGCTAGAAAGATTCTGCAGCAATGCAAAAGATTATTGCAAAGTTTTATACTTCTTGTAATACTTAATGAGAGAGAACTAGGTTTCTGTGTTATGTGAAGAACATAGTTGTGATCATAGTATATCTCAGAAGGAAATAAAAAAAATTAGGCTACAACTAGATTTGTTTTTTACTTTTGAATGAAAGTAGCGATTGATTGGTATATTTATGAAAAAATGATAATGTTAAGGTATGGATATATGAAATGCAGCTGAAACAGTGTAACATACACACACCCTGCATCACAGGGGGCCCAAAACCCATGTTATCCTATGGTTTTACAGTCCTTCGTAAAATCCAGCTTGGGGTCCAAAACCTGACTTTGCAGATGGGGTCTAATATCCTCAGTTATGCCACTGAGTAGAAATATGCCTTTGAGAGATAAAGATCACTAATTATAAATGGTATTGTTCCCAGGAAATTTCCCACAATGTGTGCATGGGAGCAAGGAAGAGCATGTGTTAACTACTTCAACATATGTATTATCTTGAAACATATTTATTTTAAAGATGGGTCTGACAGACTTATTTAGAAAAATTTCTTTTAAATAAAGATCTAGGTACTTGGGTGTTATCACAACCTATTGGTGACATATAGAACGAAGCACGTGATGGCCAATTCAGTGCATACGCCGTGCAAAATTAGGTTTGCCAGCTTGGCGAATTTTCTTGAACTTTGGTGATTGTTGCTATAATATGCAAGTACCTTTTTAAAGATATAACATCCTTCTCTTTTTAAATTTAAAGATTAACATTTGTATTTAAAAATTGGTGCTTTCATTTTATTGCAACCATATTGGCTACATTGAATAAAACTGTGTAGATTCTAAAAACGTAATAAGCTGACAAGAATATGGAGCACACATAGTTCGAAAATACCATATAAAAAAACAATTACAAACAATGATAAATAAAAGAAAAATAACTTTCATTAATTTTGTTGTCTTATTTGCAAATTTGGTGAATCACAGATTTGGATTTTAGTATTCGAACTTGTTAAATAAAGTGGGGTACTTAAGTATTATTGCAACAATTGCCAACATTCAAGATAACTCGCCAAGTTGGCAACCTCAATTTCACATGTGTGAATTTCTGAATTGGCAATAGTGTGCTTTGTTTCATATGTCATCGGTATGTTGTAACAATACACAACAGAGCCAAAAATTGTATTGTCACCTGTATAGTGCTCAAAGCTGCAGCTGACGACATGCAGTAGATAAATTTTGTGGGTCTTGATTTGATGTGTGTTACTGTCGATCAAGTGGCATAAATAACAGTACCTAAAGCGGCTAGTGAATAAAATATAAAACTAAGCATGTGGTTGTAAATTTTGTGAGTTGACTTTGTTGCAATAGTATGCAAGTATCATAAAATTAAATCAATATAAAATCAAAGTTTATAACGTCATCATGAAAAAGTAATTGGTTTTTTTAAAACTAGGAATGTTTGGGACTTCTGCACAATGTCCAGGCCTTAATCCCATTGAACATGTATGGTGTTTGCAGTAAAAACTATATGAACACCAAGTTTATGACAAGTAGGATTTAAGGAAATATTTGGTTGAAGAGTGGACCAAAATTGATGGGTCATTTTGCAAAAAAATTGAGCTCTATTGCATACCAAATAAACTTTAAAGAGGTCATAAAATGCAGGGGGGGGGGACAAGATATTAATTTTAAAGTTTGAATTTGTTTTTCTTAATTTCTTGGGGGGGGGGGATGTCCCAATACTTTTTTGAGTACGTTTTTTAACTCGTTTTTTCTTTTATTTTCAATTTTAACCATAATTGCATTAATGCATGGGTTTTGTTCAAATTATTATTTGCATTTGGCAAAAATATCATTTACTACTTTATTTTGGTTTCATTTGTATATTTAAGTAAAATATTACAATAAAAATCTATGAACTGGTAGTGTGTCCCAATATTTTTTTGACAGACTGTATGTGGATAAGAATCCTTTCCCCCTCTTTTGCTGTTATGATATGGCGTGATTCGCATGACATAGCCACTTACAATAATGTTTCACTTGATCTAATTTTGGTGGATGGTGCAACAAAGTGAAATATGTCAAGTATCAATTTATTTAGTAAGAAGCGATTCGGGTAATATTTATGTTCTATGATGAAGACACAAAACTGGGCAAACTCGCATTTATTTAACTATTGGAGTATTGCTTGTGTTTTCTTTATATATGCTAGTTATTTATTAGTATTAAGAAAAAATTAAAATGCCTGTTCATTGAATTGTATGAAAAAGAATTACAATGCTGGAAATAAGACTTGTAAATTCCAGGACTAAACTAAGTATCAGAGATGAAAGTTTTATAAGACTTTACATGTGCACATTTCATAATGTTTATTCAATTTATTTTTAAACAAAAAAAAACTTTAAATTGTCCATCTTTTTAATAACATGCCTAAAAATCTAAATCATTTATCAATACATTTTTCTTGATTAGAGTATGGATAAAGTTATTAAATGTTTTTCTTTTCTCTTTCAAGCCATATTATATATTCAATAAAGAGATAATAATCTAGAGTTGAAAATGAGATCTGGATAATTTATGAGAAATTTAAAGTGATTAATTATCTATCCATTAAAATAGCAAGGAAAATTTAATTTTAAACTATATAAAATTTAACTATTTATATTTTTCATATTAGACAACTTGGATTTTTCTGTTTCAATGTAGACTTATATGCTAAGTGGTAGTTTCTTTTCTACTGCATTTATTTATAACTTATGTTTGTTTCCTATTGGAATGAAGCATTCATTTTGCAACTTTCGCCAAAATTGTATTTCAAAAATATCATTTCAGTAATTAATGCTTACATAAATCTTCACAAATTATTTAATGTTTGATACATAGCTTAAAGTCTCTGAACATTTTGAATATCTTAAAAGTTGATTTGTCAAAAAATATTTAAGTTGCTATTATATATGTAGATATGGGCAAAATTTCAAATAAACATATTTAATTTTTACATAATTAAGTTTTAGAATTAAAAGCTTTCAAAATATTACTTTTAAATTCATTTTTCCTACATCATTTGGTAGTTCATCTTTCTAACTCTGATTGGGGGGGGGGATTTTGTATGAAGTGTATAAACGTATTAAAAAGTATTTATTATAGTGTAATAATAAAAAAAAATTTCCCCTAGGATGTTCGTAATCTTGACTGGGATGATACCGAATTGATCAGAGCCTATAATAGGGGAATGAAGGTAAGATGTAATTATTGCATTTTTTATTTAAACAAATTTTATTCAATTGAATATTAAACTAAATTGGTGCTTTTTTTTCTAGATTCAAGAGATTGCGGAAGGAAAGAATAATAAACATGAAAAAATGCCTCTTGCTAAGGTATCTGTCCAGTTATCATTTTTATACTGTATGCAAATTTTAGAATTGTTGAGCTGATAGCTGTAATAAGTTCTATTGAATTAATGTTTTTTGGATACTCGTTTGAACTGAATAAAATGGCATAAATAGGATGTTAGAAATAAAACATGCCAATGTTTTTTCCCCTTGGGGATAACCAAAGAAGTAACCACAGTATTTACATCAATTATTTTTCTTATGCTGAACTTGGTGACGCTACCATCTATGAGGGGTCCAACCACTACTGTCCATCAGGGATCTATTTACCAACAAGGCTTAATTTATTTCCCCTAACATTTTGCTTCTTGCCACACTGTAAAGTAATCTAAAGACTAGCCTCATTCTAAGATCATTGAGTTATTGTCCTGGGCAGGAAACAATCCTATTGAAAACTTGTGGCACTGTTTGAAAACATTTACCTAAATGAGGTACCCATGAAATAAATATAAACTAATTAAGGATTTAATTGTTTATTGGCATCCATATAATAACGTAGAGCTTAAATTATTTTCAGCTCAATGAATTGATTCAAGCTCAATGAATGATGTGAAGATATAATAAAAATAAAGGCTACCCCACGAAGGACAGCTCTCAATTAGTATCTAACGTATATCGATAGTTATTGCAGTGAAATTTTTTTGCATTGCAAATATTTGAATTTTGTCTTGAATTTAGTATTAAATGATCTTTAAAATGATATAAAAGACTTTATATTTTGTACTATGTAACATTTTCTATAAGCATACAAACTTGAAAAATATTTTTTAAGTGTCCACAATTTTAGTTACCATTGTATTTTTAAAAATAGCCTTCCCTTAACTATTAAATGTCAGCTAGGTGACATTAATTGTTCTTATGGCGAGAATCACTTTTTTTCTAATTGAGAGTTTGAGTAAGATGTAATGTACTCAGGGCCGCCGCGTGGGGGTGGCAAAATTGTTCACCGCACAAGGGCGCCTGGGGCAGGGGGCGCCAAAATTTATAGTACTTAGTTTTTTAATTTAATGTTACTTACATAAAAGGTGTTAATAAAAAACTTTCAATTTTGGATGTTTATATTTTCTTAGCAATAAAATAAGATTTTTTAAAATTTTATAATTTAATTTTGTTTTCGTTTCTGCAGATTGTTTTCATTTGTGTAAAACAAAATTTGATTTCGGATACGAACAATAAAAACACGTTCCGTGTGGAGTTCGCGCTATAAAACGGAACCTGTTCAAAATCTAAGAATTTGTAACATGTAACAACAGGAAATGGGAATGATTTGTATGGGCTTAAATTTTTATTCATTATATGATGAGAAGATGTAGAGGCTCAATGTCGTTGTTTTGTTTCTTTTTGTTTGCAATGATAAAAAATAAATTTTAAAAATTATGTAAATTGCTTGATTTTTCTTCTCCAAATCATATTTTGCTTCATGTATACTGTTATTAAATAGTTCTCAAAACTCGAAATAAAATCTTTATCGCAGCGTTTCTCAAACTGTGGGGCGCGCCCTCCAGGAGAGCGTGATAACCCTTCTTGTGAGCGCGAACGTATCGCCAAAAATCGAAAACAAAAGATTTAAAATTATCAATTTGATAAAATAATTTACAATTTAAAATAATTACAAAGTAAATACATTCTTATATAATAAAAAATAAAATACACATTCCCACTGATATAATACTCATCACTTATAATTGTATCAGTATTGCACAAGTATTTGATAATTAAGTTATCAATATTCAATTAAAAACAAGTTTAGTAATTACTAGTAACTCCCCTGGTCTTGTCATATACAAAATATTTATCTTGATAAATAGTGGGGTTTATAATTAAAGTCGTATTTTATTGTAGTTAGGGACGTCTCAAGGCATGGGCCAACTAGGCCTGGGCCCAGGACTTCGCTCTCAGTGGGGGCATCACTTCGTTCTCGACTCCGTCTTAATAAGATCATGATCCGGATTATTTTAATGTCATCAATTATACCCGTACATTCCCTCCGAAAAACAGTTAATTTCAAAGTGCATGTCAATTGGCAAAAGTGATAAGACTGTATTATTATGTGATGACCGTTGTCCAGTGGCGTAACGTACCCCCCCCCCCCACTACCAAGCCCGCTTTTCCGCTTAGGCACATGCCTAGGGCCCAAAAGATTGGGGGGCGCAAAAAATTACAAGGTGAAAAAAAGAGAAAAAAAATTAAAATTACAGAGAACGTGCACCCGCCTAGTGTTTATTAAAAAGCCAATTATTTTCTTTCGTTTTTATATCTAAATTATCAATTCTTCGTTTCACTATTGGCCAAATTATTATGTAAATCGCTTGGCTTCTCTTCCTCAAATCATATTTAGTGTCATGTATATCTGTTATCAAATTGTTCTCAAATCTCGAAATAAAATTTTTATCGCAGGGTTTCTCGATCTGTGGGGCGCGCCCCCTAAAGAAGGGCGTGATAACCAGTGGCGTAGCTTGCACCCCCGCATGCACTGCGGGGGGGGGCAAAGCCTGGCTGACGCCATGAGCATAGATTTTCTCAAAATTTGCTTCACATTTTTTAAAATCGAATTTTTAATCAATTTTGTAATCAGCGATCAAACGTCTAAAAAATCAAAACTTTCATAAACTCATTGGTTATCTTTAATCCATAGCCAAATAAAAAAACTTTTTCTTTCATTTGCTGTAATCCAGGTGATGAGATACTTTTCTTTAATGGATTTCCTTTTTAAACCAAAGTTACTAACAAATTAAACAAAAGTCAGACAGAGAATTGGATAAAATGCTAGGAAGATACAAAAATTCAAGTTGTTATTACTGTATATATTACACTAGCTATCGCATAAAAATTGAATTTTAAAAAAATCTAAAGCAAATTTCGAAAAAACTCTTCGAGGTTAATAGCAAAACGACCTATAGCTTCTACATGCCAAGTTTCATACTCCTGGGTTGCTTAATTTGGTCGGAATAGGTGAAACACACAAACACACACAAACTCTTTCTTTTATATATTAGTATAGATTAGCAGTAGGGAGGGGGAAAAAAGACATGATTTACTTTTTGAGAAGCAGCAGAGAAAATTATTGGCGTCATTAGTTCCCCCCTTTCCCCATGCATTTCAATTTCATTTAGCAAAGTCGTAAATAACGTACGTTTGTTACGCTTTTTTCAAGTAAAATAGTATTACGATACTTGGAAAAGCAGATAGAGCATTTTAAATTAGAGCATTTCATGATAGATTTATGAGTATTCTATCAAATGAAGCATAATGAGAAGAAAGCATAATGAAATGTATCAGTTATTTATTTATTTTTTCATGAAATCATTTTTGCTTCATACAAAGAACTCTCCTTAAAAGTTGCAGTATTTATATGATCGAATTTAAGGTCCACACAAACACAGTTCATCCGGGGATTCAGAAATGAAGAATCATGTAAGGGATAACTTTTTTTCTTTCGTAAGAATTTTAAATCTAAAATTATTTTACAGTGTTCCTGTCCTTCTTAGTGTTCGTTTTTAACTGAGAAACCAAGTTATCTATCGTTAGAGATTTCCAGTTTTTAATAAATATTATAAATACTCTCTAATGTTATACATGATTGACTTCGTTTATTCAGACTCCGGTTGATTTTGTATTCAGTTAAAAGTTTAATATTTAATATTTTTTGCATGATGTATAAAGGTACATTATGTTATGGTTTGGCAATCCTTTGTATATTTTTTAAAAAAAATATATACTTGCTTGGAAAAGAGTGTTCTTAAGGACGAATGAGAGAAGATAAGCACTGAAGAAACCACTAGATTTGTTAATTCAATGCCAAAACGACTTCAGGAAGTTTTCAACACACGGAGTTATCCAACAAGATATTAAATAGCTCATTATCCTTTTTAAATAATTTTTAGTTACTACTAAAACAGTAAACGCAGACTTTTTCTGCTTGATTTTTGTTGGCATCGCTACTAATCTGTCCTTATTTTCAAGGCTATGAAAGGAAACCGAGATTACTTTTGTTATTCTCAATACTTGGAATAAACTAAATAAAATATAATTTTTTAAAAAATTTCAAATTCGGGTTTTTAAAATTTTTTTCGCCGTTTATGTCAGCAGTAGTTGGTGAACGCAGACTTTTCTTACAAGTATATACATATATATATGCATAAAAATAAGATCCGGCTTAGGGCCCAAGACCTGACCTTGCGGGGGCCCAATTATTTTCCGTTACGCCACTGGTGATAACCCTACTTGGGAAGGGGGAGGGACGCAAGCATATTACAAAAAATCGAAAATAAAATATTTAAAATAATTATCAATTTAATAAAATAATTTGCAATCTGAATAATTACAAAGCAATACATACTCTTATATAATAAAAAATGAAATACACATTGAAACTGATATAATACGCACTACTTCTAAATGTATCAGTTCTGCACAAAGTATTTGATAATTAATTTATCAATATTCAATTAAAAACAAGTTCAGTAATTACTAGTGACTCTCTTGGGTTTGTCATTACAAAATTTATATACAAAACTTAATATTATCTAATTTGTGCTTTTATAATTAAAGTCGTATTTCATCGTAGTTTTACCATCGAAGTACATTATAATTGCATTCAGTACATTGTTATTGTAAGAAGTGGGGCGCGATGAAAATGATGACTGAAAATGGGTCACAAATATCGAAAGTTTGACAAGCACCGATCTACAACACTCTTTTGATGTCATGAATTCCTTTAGATTCTAAGCAGGATATCTATACACAAGGGCAGCTGAATTTGCGATTTCTTCCAAATTTAAGATATAAATATAAAAGGTTGTAACACTGTAATCGTCGCAATTCAGTTGAAAGTAATTTAGAATTTGTAGGGATTTCACCTAAATTCTTTTCATTGTTTGTTCAGTGTTGCGAACTTTACTTATTATGAAAAGTTCTTATTATTTTCAATATTTTCATTTTTTTTTATATTGTTATTTGAAAATAAACTTCAAGTTCCATGAAAAATTTTACCATATTATTACATCTTAAGAAACCTACACAAGAAGCAATTCCTTCCTAGTTGCATTCTATTTTAATAACAATATGATTCATAATAAGCTAGTTTCCTGTTTCAATATTTCGCAATCTTCTCATATGATGATTTAATTTTACTGATGTAATTTTGTCCCCCTCCCTCCTCTGCTCTTGCAGACATGTTTTATTTTAAATAATAAAAAAATGTTGTATTAAATTTTCTTGTTTATGCATATTTTTGTATCATTTCCTGTCTATCTCCATGAACCATTTTGTACCTCTTCCCCCTCTGCTAGATGCGAGTTCGTCCTCCCGAATAAATTAATAGTTAGGGATTCTCCGACAAGGTTTAATAGCGTAGCATTACGTTTCTACTCCCTTTTAACGTCAATAAATATTCGAGCACATACAAATCGCATTAGATAAATTTACAAAC
>BMAO01009506.1:0-19903 GCA_019973975.1 Trichonephila clavata | reverse complement strand
GGTATATGACTTGAAAATATTCGCCCATCCGGTACAGTGGTTAGCGACGCTGACTATCATACCGTAGGGCTTGGGCTCAAATCCCGGTGAAGATATGAATATTTGTAAATGTATAGTGCCTTTGTGCACTATACATTTTGGGGGTACTATAAATTGCCGTCGAGACGCAAATCCTTTCGTGAGGTTTTAGGAAGGGAAGGACAGGAGGGGAGGCCCGTGATTAAACCGAATTTGTTCTCCATCAAAATTGGGACGAAGTTGAGCCAAAACGTACTGTCACCTGTATGGTGCTCAAAGCTATGGATAACGACAGGCGTACATCTAGCCCTTTGTCTTGTTGAATTTCGTAAGCCTTGATTTGACATCGTTAGATATGTGGCATCAGGAGCAACAACATATCTTGAAAATTAAAAAAAAAAGTTTAACTTAACTTGCTATACATAATTTTCAAATTACGTTTCCCTTAGATCGCATAGGATAACATTTTATAATCCTCAAGAGTTCAAAGCATGCTGTAAAGAGTCTTTCCAAGCCTTCAACTAATTCTCTCTTGGGGTAAATTTATTTATTTTTAATTCTCTTGAGGTAAACATATTTTGTTATTTACTTCTATTGAAAACTTTCTCCCGAAGAAGAAGACTTGATTCACGTAAATGAGAGTTTCTATTTAAGCATTGACTTTTAAATACGTAGAGAGTTAGTAGCGAGCCAGTCGATAGTTAGTCGATGAGTAGTTTCTGGAGGATCAATTAATGCTAATGGGTGAAGAAGTTACAAGATTGAGATTAATAATAACGACGGGAGGTCATAGAGCAAATAATGGAATTAAGGTAAAACATAACGTAGAAGTCCAAAGTGTGACTTAAAGTAAGTGAATTAGATTATACTCATATATTAAGAATCCCTTAGCCATGTTATTGCTTTTATGTTGTTGTTGTTGTTTATGCCACCTGATCGACAGTAACATCAGATCAAGGTCCACGAAATTCATCGCGGCTAAGGGCTAGAATTTTACGCCTGTCGTTAACCTAAGATTTTGAGCCACCATGAATGTGACAGTGCGATTTTGCTCGGTACAACACGATAGATGGTGACACCATTCGGACCCACTGATTTAACGAGCCCGTTCTCCGTATATACTCGGCGAGCATTTGGTGGCATAGGGCATCGAACCCAGGCCTTCGGGTCTGGAGTCCAATGCTCTAGTCACTGGGCTACCCCCAGCCCATTGCTTTTATAATTAGTAGTGGTGCATTTCCTACCTTGCGTTGTTTGATTTAAGCTAAAGAACTTATAACTCTGTGTTTAAAACAGTTATGGTCTATCTTTACTCGAGCCCCCAAACACCAATAACCTCACATTGAGGTTATTACAACCGCAGTATTTATACACACTTTTTTATATTTTTAAATTATATTAGAACTATTAATTTCTTACTTTTGCTAAGTGCTACTATTCAGTCAATACCATGCTTTGAATTCGTGTTTCGGTGCCGAATCTGGCAATGACTTGTTTATTGTACTCAGATTCAGGGCAGGTTATGCATTTTTGAATACAATTTTGGGTAAGTTTCCTTTTTCTTGCAATGGATTTAGAAATTCTATCCATTCTTTTTAATAGGATTTCTCTCAGTATTATTAACAGGAAAGGGGAAGTTTGACTGACCAGAAAACGTGTCAATTCCCTTTTATATAAATTATTTTGTATAAAATAGTGATGCCCTCTAGGTCAGTAATATTTATAATAGTGTGAAGCATCCATTATATTTTTAAAATTCTAATATTTATATAAATTATAATATCTGGTTTATATTCCGATTTCTTTTTTTTTGTATGCTTCAACTATTGTGTTGTAATGATTCATGTGTAGTAATTTATATATATATATATATATATATATATATATATATATATATATAATTTCAAAATAGTTTATTTTTTAAGAAAGTATTAAATTGACACGAGTTTAGAATAATTTACGATGATTATATATAAAGTAAATGTAAGCATGAATATTTTTAAAATTAATAACTAATAAAATACGCTGGAAAAATTTGAATATTAAGGAATATTTCCCTTAAAAATCTTTCCATAGAGTGAGTTCTAAATATTCAGTTTTGTATGAAAGATTTAATGACATAGTTTGTTGCACTAAATATGTGAATTTAATGTCTAAAAAAAGATAAAAACTTAGTTATAGATATTATTTCTGATGCCTTCGATGGTCCAAAAGAAAATCTTGTAATATTTATCAGTGAAAATCTCACGTGAAGAAATGTTTAATTAGGAAAATCATATGTATTAAATTACGTGAATTTAAAATTCTTTATGTAATGCAATATGTCTAGAGTCAAAAAATTCACTAAAAACTTATAGCAAATATTTTGTCCTCAAAAGCTTTTAAAGCATCTCAAGTTTCTTTACATGTTTAAAAAATAAGATTTATATGCTCCCACAAAAGAAGAATAAAAAATATATTTAGATAAGATAGAACTGAGTTCCTTAAAAATCTTTTAGAAAGTAAATTTTACAGAATTTATGGTTGTTTTAAATCTCATCTTTTCTCTAAATTGGAAGGCAGATACAACTAAAGAATAATCGTTTGACTAAAAAAAATGGCGGAGTAAGAAAAAGGTTAAAAGGAATATTTAAATCAAATGTATGGAATATTTGTAAATAATTAGAATACTCTTTTTAAAAATAATTTACATCTTACATAGAAAGTATATCAACTGCAGTACAAGTACAATTTATACGCTTTGCATCATAAAAAAATATAACGAGAAACTCGATGCTTTATTTAAAGCAAAATTTATATTTTCTGAAATGTTTTTCCTGTATAGAAACAATTTTGCTTATTCTGAAGTAGATAATAAAGTTCTAAAATATAAGTGATGATTTTTAACGATACAAATAAATATTTTCCAAATATTTTTCTCAACGCATATTTCAAATTTATTTATTACCTGTTCATATTTTTGAGAATATATAAAAAAAAAACATAGTATAGAAATAAGTATAAAAAATGGAAATAAATCATAACTCTTTAGAAGGTGTATTTAAACACATTTTTATAGATGCATCGCACACAATTCTGGCTATTACATGTACAAATACTTTGCTGGATCGGACATGTGGGTCTAGTTCTATGGCCACAATGATCATCAAATCTCCCACTGTTTAGTTTTTTTCCTATTGGGAAATCTCAAAAATTGGTGTATCGAAATTAAATGACTACACAAAGGAATTTAGTTGATCTTCTGGGTATTGCATGCACTTCAGTGGAAACCGCGCTACTGTAGCGTGTACATTCATCCATTCAATGGCATTCTCAAGCCTGTCTCGATATGCACTGTGGACACTTTGAACATCTGCATTTTTAAATATTTGCAAACACTGCTATTGATGAGTCCAATAAGGTGTTTTTTCCTTGCACCACCTGTGAAGTCATATTTTGTTTTTGTATCTTTCTCGTAAGCCATGAATCGTAAGGTACAGCTCTTTGGGCATATTTTATGTACTCCCAACGAAAATTCTAGCTGTACAGAGATCGGACGCTGTTTTTGGACACCCTGCATATATTTAATTAATTGCTAAATATTTATAAAATAGTTATAAGATTCAAAGTTAGAATTGTATGTTCATTTTTTGAGAGTTAAACAAATATATTGTTCTAAATAAATAACAAGTTTGATTAAAATGTTAATGGTCAATATATAATTTAAATTTATGACTTAAATATTTTAATTAGGAAGTTACTAGGGGGTAACCCCTGTCTGCCTAATTGTGGACCAACTTCCATCGTACAAATTACACAACTGTCCATACGTCTTGCTCAAATTGTAGAACTGTAATTTACACGCATTAAATAGTTCTTTTTATTTGCTCTTTTTTCCCCAAAATTAATTCTTAGCGCTCCTCTTCAGATAAATTCCTTCTTCCACAACCGCTTTTGCGGTATTATATGAAACGAAGTACATTATGATCAATTCAGCTCGTACAACACATGCGAAATCGCGGTTGCACACTTGGCGTGTTATCTTGATCACTGGCATTGTTGCGATAGTATGTAATAAATTTATTACAACATCACGAAAAAAAATTTATATAAAAAGAAATATAAAGTGTTGACGATGAAATAAGATCATGTTTTTCTGTTTCCTATATTTTTACGCAGTTTATTTCTCCATTTTCATTTCTCCAAACAGTAAATACCTTACATTTTTAGCTACATAGTAAAATTTACGTTTTCAAAATTATAATCCTATTTAATATATTAAAAAAAACAATAATAAAATATTTAAAATAAATATTTAATAATTATATATATTTATTTTAATATTTATAAATAAAATAAAATATTTAAAAATACAAATACCTACTCCTTTTCCATAACTAAAAGTGAAAATATCAAATAAAGAAAGTAATGTTTATAAAGTACATGTTAAAATGTATTAGGTACTTCAATTTTTAATCTACTGATATTAAAATCACTTTCTACATTCTCAAAACAAACAAAAAACTGTTCTCTTTCTACTTTAAACAGAATATATCTGAATACTTCAATATAATAATCTGCTCTTCGAAAATGTTCTCTATAACTGAGAGTTACAACTTTAATACCAAAGTTCAACGCTTTGTTGGCCCTTCCTTAACAAATTAACTGTCATTGGCGAGTATACTCGTCATGGAGTATTCGCAGGATTTTTTGTCATAACGAGTATACTCGTCATGGTGTATTTGCAGGATTTTTTGTCATAAAGAGTATACTCATCATGGTGTAGTTGCAGAATTTTTGTCATAATGAATATACTCGTAATGGTGTAATTGCAGGCATTTTTGTCATAACGAGTATACTCGTCATGGTGTAGTTGCAGGCATTTTTGTCATAACGAGTATACTCGTCATGGTGTAGTTGCAGGCATTTTTGTCATAACGAGTATACTCGTCATGGTGTAGTTGCAGGCATTTCTGTCATAACGAGTATACTCGTCATGGTGTAGTTGCAGGATTTCTTGTCATAACGAGTATACTCGTCATGTGTAAAAGGTAGTGACATTTGGTTATTTAAATTGTAATTTTTGAGAAAAACAAAACATATATATATATTTTTAAATTTCAACATGTTTAAAGTATTTTGAGGCCAGGATGTGGTAAAACAAAGAAATAAAAAAATATGCAAAATTTAAGATGAACTCATGCGTTTCCGTATGCACCAGCTGATACAGGGTATAAGTTCGCATAACGAATTTATTTATGTTCGATGATAATGTTTTTTAGATGTTAGCCTAAAGGCTAAAGTCAGAAAATTTGTGAGCATGGCCTATTTGGCACCACTCTTTCCCACTCTTGCCTACCTAAGGGTGTGGGAGGAAACAAAGCATCAACAGAAACTTCAATAATAAAAATTATTTTACTACTATTGAAACACACTTAATCAATCACAAGTGAAACTACAAAAGGAGACACTAGGAGTGATATGTAAAGAAAGCAATCTATTCCAAGGGAACAACTCTACCTAAGTGAACAAGCGTAAGTGATCTAATTACCTAAATCTGATTCAATCTATCTTAGATCCTTAATCCACTAATTTATTATCTTAGCAACTCCTTCTTTAACTAGCGCTGTGTTTAAGAAATACTCAATGAAATATTCTCACCTACGAATCACCACAGCAGCTCTCCTGCTCCTATATTACATCTACAAAACAGAGAAACTTTATATAGTCAAACTAATTTAAATATCAAGGTTTCTTCTGCAGAGGCTGTGAATTAACGCGAATGTTAGCCCCAAAGTTTCCCCAAGAGGATTAGTATTCAAGGTCGTATTTAGATCCGTCACAAATAGATTTTTTTTAAATCCTTACCTTTATATGTATTTATTTTTTTTGCGTTTTTAGATTAATATGTACGTAATATATGTTATGTTAATCAAATAAATAGGTAAAAAAATTGACAACTTTATAAAATAAACCTATTTTTTATCCAATATTTTAACAGAGACGCTTACTCTGTGATTGACATTTTCTCGCCATTGTTCGACTTCCGTGACAAATATAGGGGCACGTTCTCAAACTGGGGTGCCGCAGTTAACTTGATAAAATTAAGCTTGTACCACCCAGCAAATAAAAGCAAATACATCGCTCAATTCCAGCTGATGATTATCGTCACTTCCCCTCTATAAGAATAAGAGGAAAAGTACGAAAGTCACCAAATCAGGAAAAAAAGACCAAACAAATAAATGACTGGAGGGAAAGAAGATAAAACTGTTGAAAAAAACGAGAAGAAAATTCCGTAAGAAACAAAAAGGAAACAGACAAAAACCTAGTAATATATCTCGGGGATATTTCCGTTTAATCCGCGTAACAGAATTTCTGGCCAGGTGTTGCCGGTGATGGATTATGCTATTACTACGATAGCAATTTGTGTTAGAATAATTTAGTGATTAGATTCCATGTGTTCTGAAACGAACAGAAACTTCATTATATTAGATAATGGCTAATTTGTATATTCTATTCGTCAAAATAATGTCATTTGTTATCCTTGGCATTCTCTAGTTTTTTTTTTCTCAACTTTTCATTTATCACTTATATGAGAGAAAAAAATATTGTATGCGTGGCCGTCATAGAGATCATAAATATTATGAAGACATGTGAGAGATGAGT
Organism: Trichonephila clavata; assembly: GCA_019973975.1. Classification (NCBI taxonomy): domain Eukaryota; kingdom Metazoa; phylum Arthropoda; class Arachnida; order Araneae; family Nephilidae; genus Trichonephila; species Trichonephila clavata. The sequence goes on along the minus strand of BMAO01009506.1, from coordinate 13,240 downwards.
TGTTATATAAAATATACTTTTATTATGGAGTTCTGGGTTTATTAGTTTTATTAATATACAATAAATATTTTTTATATATTCATTCACTATAATTACAGCATTGGAAATCAAAATGTAATCCATTGAATCAAACCTTTATCTACTGCGTTGTAATTTACTGCAATTTTTTCGTGCGATATTGTTTTTTTTTGAGTCACTATATTGAAAATTAAGGGATATACGTAAATAAAATAATCAGCTTTGGAAAATTCAATCCATTAAATCTAATTAATTAATAGATATTCTGTTAACACAAAAAGATCGTATAACTTTTTCAACGAGGTTTCAACTCTTAAAAATGCTGAATAATAAAAAAAAACTAATATTTTACAACACAAAAAATTTATTTTTGAAAATAATAATTTTTTTGAAATTTACTCTCTTTTTCTTTACACATAGAAACAGGTATTACACAATAACTTAATTTGATGATGGCTGTTTGGCTTGGATGCTCTCGGCAAAATTAAATCCTAGTGCAGGTTCGGATCGTCAAGAGCTCAGGTGTCTCCCTCTGTGGAGGAAACTGGGCGTCAAAATTGCTTGCTGTAATTGGTATCGCCTAAATGGTGCAGCGCTAAAAAGTGATACTAGCTCCTGGAGGGAATGTACTAGGTCTGCAAAGGTTTAAAATACCAATGCCTCAGCCCCATTAGAAAAAAATGACGTTCAAAGAAGCAGTTTGTCTTTTTATTAATACACAAAAATACATTACACATTGTGCATTTTGAGTGAGGCTTCGATTGATTGTTTTTTAAAGTACTGCATCCTGGAGTAGAAAATACTGTATTTTCTGAACAAGAACTATGCACTTTGGGTCTTGTTCATTCTCTTGATCGTCTTTTTTAAAATCTTATGAAAATCCTAGTTGATTATTTGCTGGGACTTCTTTATTTAAAAAACCATCCGTTAGTCCATCCCTGCTTTCACATGGTAGGTTCTGTAATAAATCCAAAGCCTCTTGAAGGCAGGGCATCTTTTTTCCACACATTCTAAGAAGAGGGGAAAACATTATGACACCTTGAAAGCTTCCTATTATTCTTAAATCTCAGTTACACACAAAGAAATTGAAATGTTAATTTTAGAATAAAGAACAGGAGTTTCATTTAATTGTATGGCAAAAAAAAAAAGCTCAGATTCAAATTTCAAAGTTTCTTGACAACGTTACAAGAAACAATAAAAAAGCAAAATAAATAAGTTTGTGACGGATCAATCGGAATATTCATGAATCCCTTCATGAATATTTAAGGAAAATATTTATTTCAACCGACTTTCATCGAGTAAGGAAGCGTGATTATGTAAATGAGGTATCTATATATATAAAGGAGAAAAGCGACTGACTCACTGACTGACTGACTAATCACGATATCTCCAAAACTATTCAACCTACAGACTTGAAATTTAGTAGACATGTTCCTTTCATGAAGTAGAGATCAGCTAAGAACGGATTTTGCAAAATTCGAACCGCAAAGGGGTGTTAAGGGTGTTACAAATAATTGTTTCTATTTTTACACTACGCAACGTACAATCTTGAAATTGGGTAAGCAGATTCCTTTCATAGAGTAGAGATCCGCTACAAATTAGATTTTGGGAAAATAGCCCCCCAAGGGGTGGTGAGGGGGAATAAGGGGCGTAAAAGATAAATACTTTCGTTTTTAAAATACTTGACCTACCTGCTTGAAAATTGGTAGGCATAGTTCTTTCATGGAGTTAATATCCGCTACAAAATGGGTTTGGGGAAATTTGACCCCCAAGGGATGTTGAGGGGTTTAAGGGGAGTAAAAGATAAATAGTTTCGTTTTTAAAGTACTTAACCAACTGGCTTGAAAATTGGTAGGTATAGTTCTTTCATGGAGTTAATATCCGCTACAAAATGGGTTTTGGGGAAATCGACCCCCAAAGGGTGTTGAGGGGGGTTAAGGGGAGATATAAAAAATTATTCCGATTTTTAAACTATTAGACGTACTGTCTTGAAATTTGGTGAGCAGGTTCCTCTCATAGTGTAGAGATATGCCACAAAATGGATTTCGTGAAAATAGACCCCCAAGTGGCGTTAAGGAGCTTAAGGAAAGTTATAGATAATTACTTTTTTCATTTTTAAACTCCTGGAAGCACAGTCTTTAAATATGATACACAGAATCCTTTTATGGAGTAAAGATTCAATATATAATGTGTTTTGTGAAAATCAACCCCCCAGGTAGCGTTGCGGGGTCTCAAGGGGCGCTTAGATTCTCAGTCTTCAAATTTGGTGAGCAGATTCTTTTCATAGAGTAGAGATCCACTACAAAATGGGTTTTGTGAAAACAGACCCCCAAGTGGCGTTGCGGGGCTCAAGGGGGGGTTATAGATAATTATTCCTATTTTAAACTATTAGACGTACAGTCTTCAAATTTGGTAAGCATATTCCTTTCGCTGAGTACAGATCTGCTATAAAATGGGTCTCCCGAAAATTAACCCCCAAGTTTCATTTCGGGGGATTAAGGAGCGTAATAGATAAATATTTCCGTTTTTAAACTATTCGATCTACCTGCTTGAAAATTGGTAGGCATATTCCTTTCATGGAATAGAGTTCCTCAAACAAAGAGTAAAACAAAAATCGACACCCAAGAAGAGTTGCAAGAGATGAAGGGGAGTTATAGAGAAAAAATCCTGTTTTAGAATTATTAGACCTGTGTACTTGAAATTTGTTAAGCATGTTCCTTTTGTTGAACAGGGATCCACTAAGAATGCATTTGACGGGAATCAACTCCTGGGGAGCAAGGGGTTACTGGAGCGTGTTGACAAAAAATTTCTTTTTCGAACTACAAGAACTATAATAATGGAATTTGGTTTACATTTTTCTTTTGTTGAATTTAAATCCGCTAGGAACGGTTTTTGGGAGAATGACTCTCAACGGAATTACGGGGGGGGGGTATTGATAGTAAAAATTTGTTTTTACCCTATTAGATTTAGATTTGAAACTTTGTTTCCATGTTTATTTTATGAGTAGAGATCCACCTAAAATTGGTTTTGCGGAAATCCACTTTGTTATAGGGTTACGAAAGTGTAAACATCATTCTATACTCAATTTTAGAGAATATTAGATAATACAAATTAGTAGTTCTGTCCTTTTTTTTATCAAGAGGGAGAGTTACAAGTATAAGTATATTTTCAATACAATCGAATTCTTAATGCTAGGACATAGATATCAATATTTTATATATATAAACAGATATATTTATAAAACATCATGAAATACCCAGCGAAGCGGAGGGTAACGGCTTTATTATATAAATTCTATCTTCGCGAGTTCGTAGGTTGACACGTTGGTGTTGACAAATTGGTGTTCGCAAGTAGGAGTTAACATAAAGACTGCAAATTTGTTGTTAGTAAAAAATTACAGAGCGTGGAACCAACGGCAGTGATCAAGCCGACAGAGATCACCTGCAAGTTTCCAGTGTAGGACACGATGCATAAAAAGTTCAGGTACTGTGAGTTTGATTAAGTAGAAGCTAGTTTATTAGTGTGCGACGTAGTTATATTTGAGCGTAATTAAGCTGTCTTAGATTCAGTTAAAGGTCTGTAGTAGTATCCCCGTGTTATCCAATCGTCCTCCGTGCTCTACTATATATTATCTACCTTAATTAGAATTGTATTGTGTCTGATTAATAATTGGAATTAATAAATTAATTAGATTTAAATCATGTCTGTGGTTTATTCTATTTCTCCCACACCTCTAGCCGGTTTACAGGTAGACAAGAGGGTTCAGATGTAAGCAGGAACCAACCGCTATTACAAGTTTAACTAAAAAGAAATGCCAAAAAGGCATAACTCTGTTATATGTTATTAATAACGCTACACCATAACAAAAGATAATATTAAACTCCATGGATGAAAAGTAAACACGAAGTGCTTCACTTACATCCAGTACACTGTGATGGTACTTATACACTCAAGAGCCAAAGCATTATGACCACCTGTCAATAACGAGTTGGCCCAAATTTGGCACGTAACACAGCTTCAACTCGCCTTGGCATGGATGCCACAAGTCCTTGGTAGATGACCGGGGACAGATTGTACCAGATGTTTAAGCAACGGTCACGCAAATCCGAGATATTGCGAATTGGCGGTCTTTGAACTCTGAGCTGCCGTCCCATGACATCCCAAATGTGTTCTATCGGATTGAAATCCGGTGAGTTATGCGGCCAGGACATTAACTGGAATTCAGCATCATGTTCCTGGAACCACTCAAACACAATTTTAGCCTTGTGACATAGGGCATTGTCCTGTTGGAACATTCCATTTCCAGCTGGAAAACTGAGCCCTTGTAAGGGTGCAACCAGTCCACAATGATGTTCAGATACCCTGAAGCATTTATGGTCTTCTCTACCCCAACCACGGGTCGCAGAGACGCCCAAGAGAACGTAATCGAAAGCATAATACCGCCACCACCAGCATGTGTATGACCTATTGTACATTGAGGGAGCAACTGTTCGCCTGGAAGATAGAGTATCCTAACACGGTCATCGGCGTGATGAATGACAAACCATGATTCATCTACCTCGCAACTCTCTTCCACTGATCCATGGACCAGTCGTGATGTTCCCGGGCCCAGCGCAGGCGCATTTGGTGATGATGCTTGGTCAGCAAAGGCACACGAGTGGGACGTTTACTGCGTAGCCCCCTATCCAACAGTGTCCTCTGAACAGTGTGCTCCGATACTATTCTACTTGACCATGCATTATATTGGGCTGCCAGCTGAGCCACTGTCTGGCTCCAGGCTTTGCTTCACCATGCGAGACGGTCTCCGACGACCTTTTTCTTTAACAGCGTGTTTACGCCCAACACCATGTCGTCTACTGCTGGTTTCACCGTCACTCATCCACTTTGCATAAGTACTAACAGCTGTAGATAACGGACAACCCACGAGTCGTGCAGTTTTGGAAATACTTGTTCCGAGCCTTCGAGCCATTACAATCTACCCTCTATCAAAGTCGCTTAGATCCGCAGCCTTTCCCATCACACACAGAAATAAGTGAAAGAATGATCTTTCATACTCTCCAGCAGCAGTTAAATACCACTTCCACCTGATCACGTGCCTTCCACGTTATCCAGGTGAGTTCATTTCAAAATGTAGGGTTGGTCATAATGTTTTGGCTCTTGAGTGTATGTACCACAAAGTTATTCAATCATAAAATAAAATCTACGCACTTAAAATAAATAGTCAAATCGTTTTCTTAGGTTCTGGATAACAGATAAAATAATAAGACACTTACCTTTTGACTTAAACTACTTTAGAGGAATAAAAATGACAATCTTGGCAATCCGATCAAAAGCTGAAACCGCAACTTCCAATTTTAAAACTATATATTCGCCTTACACGCTAAAATACTCATCAAAACACCTTTGCTGAAATTAAAAAACTGTTATGCGACGAGCCATCAGAATATTCGTAAAAATGGTTATTTTATGTAATTTAAAGTGGGGGTACTTATAAGTACTGTCAGTACATTAAGGGGTAATAATAAGGCTTCTTCTCGGGAATTACTATTATTTCATGCTATTTTAACACCCTTTTATAAGCTTCACTTCTTTGTAACAGAATCTTTGAACTCAATTTTTACCCACTTTAAAAGATCAGATTGATTCGAAAATTTGCTCACTTGTCCAGGACCGATGACAATACAATAATTTAATAGTTTTGTTCCATTTTCCTGGTGAGGATCATCAAGATTAACGATTTCCCACTATCAGATCTCATCCCGCATCTGGCGACTAATTTCAGATCCAATTTTCAGATTTGGTGAATAATTCCAGATTTGGCAACTAAAAGATTAAGTTACAACATAGTTCGATAAACTATGAAAGAGGGTTTTTTAACTAAAGTGTTTTTTAAGTGAAAGAGTATGTTTTAAGAGTTTTTTAAACTATAATTTATTTCTTCAAAAACTGTGATACATATATATAAACATTAAAAAAAATGCATTTTTATCGTTTGTCTTTTTTAAAGCAATTTGTTCTCATTAATGCTGAAAATTTAAATTAAGCATGCGTGTGTATGCCTTGAAAAGAGTCAGTATGCATACATGATCTGATTAAATCAAGGTCGCTGCTTGAAGGAATTGTTTTTCTTCTGAGCGTGAAAAATATGGAATTGCAGAGGTTCATAAGATTCTGAGTCGCGTGTGTTTTTGTAAACGATGTTAGTATTAACAAAAATACATGAAGAGGTTATTCTGGTAAAATTTGGTATGTTTTCGATTGGAACCACATAGAATTATAAATGTCTGTGTGTGTGTGAGTGCATAATAACTAAAAACATCAATTTTAAGGCAAAAAAAACACTGAGCAGACATTCTCCTAATAAGAAATAAGTAGAAAGGAAGAACAAGTAAGGATAAAAATGTAAGAAGAACGAGAGTAATTATTCAGATGTTAGATACATGTAGTAAATCATTCAATTAGATATTGAACTGTTCTAATTTCTATACTTCTAATTTATTGCAAAAAAAAATTTTAATGTATATGCATAACAATGAAATAAAATAAAATGCAGATATATAAAACAATTTATCATAAGGATAAATAACACTTTATAATTAACAGGCAATTTTCCATCCTATATTATCGAGATTGCACACATTTTTGAAGACCTTAGACTGTATCGAAATCAATGTGATCCCTTAAAGCATATAGGTGTTGGTTGGAGAAAATGATTTCCTCACACCTGTAAAAAAGAAATTGAAGCCTGCTTCTTAATTTTGCTTACTGTGTTTAAAAAACGAATAGAACGCACAGCATAATATATATTTCTCACCTAAAACAAATAATTTCCCTTCCACGTCATCCTTTATTTTTTTGTATACGGAAAGAAACTGTGGTGTGTTTCGCATGCTTTTGATACGAAGAGACTTATTCTTAGGACCACAGAATTCCTCTTTTCTGGAACTTAAATGGAATGATCTTCTCTTGAATCCTAACTCTTCAGCTTCTCTAGAAATTATCGTCTGCGTCTCGGATATCTCGGGTGTTTCTTCTCGTCTATCGCGTTCTTGTGACACTAATAGACCCTTCCTGAACACCCCAGTTACCCGAGACAGGGAAGCTGAGAGGGTCACTTGGTTCGGGAAATTTTAGCTAGCTTTGAAATTCTTCGAGGATGACAAATCGTTCATACTTCTGTGGTGGTAATTCAGGCCTTTGGCGTACTTGTGACACTAACAGACTTCTGCTTTCCACCACAGAACTTGTATGTACCTGTAAATAAAAACTACAGTCGCGAGCAAAATTTCAGACCACTACACGCGTTTGAGTTCTTTAACACATTTAAGATTCTATGAGTCGTTTCATGTTTTGATTGCGGAGAAGACATTCTAATGCTATAAGTTTGCAGGACTATTTCTTTTATCGTTAGTTGCATATTTGAAAGGGTCGGTGAGACTGGAGTCTTTTTTTATGTGTAACGAGAATAACGCCTTAATTACTCTTGATCAAGGAGCAAATTAGCAACCATTCTTAAAGTTCTAATTTTGAATTAAAACTGATTCCTCATTAATATTCACCAGCGCCATTAATAATCTAACTGCCATTTAAATTAAATTTTTTGTTAAACTATCTGAAATTGAGAAATATTTATACCGGTGAAGGTGTCGTTCGTGTGGTGTGAAGATTGTTCGTACAATGTCCGATATCTAGTCCAATAATTTAATTTTTTTGTGTGTAAGAATTAGCAACGTTAGTTTGAAAAAAATATAATTCCCATTTGTCAGCTTTCCTGTCTATTAATTGGATCTTTTTAAGTATATTGTGAGAAAAGTGTGAAGTACTGTGTAATTTTCCGACGGTACAAAAGTGAAGAAATTTTCTACGAGATTTGAGGTGTACGCCGCTGTCGTTGCTATTATTGTATGGCAAATCATCTGATTCTTTTGTGATTTGTTTGAAACCTTTGCAAACGACCGTAATAAAAAAATATTTTAAATTATATGTCTTACGGTGAATTGAAGTTAAATGCGTATTTATAAAGATTTTTTGCATGAAAAACGTTCTCTCAAAATTTCGTTCTCTTCTTTGAAGTTTAAACTCTTTAAATAACATTTTTGCTTGTGTCCAGGCCGCATACTTTCGTGACGCATTTAATTGTTGATTTATACTAAATAATTCCTTTTTCCTTAAAATGAAAATTTCGAAGCAATCTGAGTTTTCCCTAATTTGTCTTAAAATCTAATGGAAGGAAGAAGTAAATATATCCATTCCACCGATGATGCGTTATGTTATTAGATTTATGAGTAAAATTTCTTTCTTTAAGTAATTAGTTTTAATCAATTAATTTTTCTTAATTATACTGAAATTATCGTAATTTCAACCAAAACTATCTTGAAAGGAAAATTTAAGTTTATTTGTCCGCTTTAAGATTTGACAAAAAAGCTTATCAAGTTAAGCCGCATGTCGCACACATGGTCGCCCAATCGCCAAATTTGGTCACCAAAAGTGATACCAATGTGACTTTATCTATAATTCCTTAAAAATTCGTTTTAATCAATTAATTTCTATTAGCTATAATTAAACTATCGTATTGTCATCAAAAACTCTTGCGTATAAAAATGTTGGCTCAATTCAGCGCTTTAAAAACTGAAAAAAAAAACTTTTAAATCTTTGACTAGACATAGTTACAATGCGAGTAGAAGAAATGCATTTATAAGAAAGTACTAAAACATATTTCAAAGATCACCTAGCTAGAAATAATGCCGAACGATACTTCCAAAGAGTCCCCCCAACCAATAAAAAACCACAGCTAAAAAATACAAATTATCTAAAAGTCAAAATCAGACGACAGTCATGCTGTGAAAATTTTCAAGGCGTGTCACAAGAAAACGAGGTTAAGTATTTTTCACACGTGGACATTTTTATATTAAGAAAAGATACTTACGTATTATCGCAACTGTATTCGCGACATCATATGAAACGAAGGAAATGGTTGCCAACTCATCGCATATGACTCATATGACTCTTGTAATGGCAACATTTTCTTTTTTTGTATAGGTCAACTTATTTACGTTACCAGTAAATAAACACACAGTACCTTTACGTTGAACAGTTCGTGTTTTCCAAGTCTCAAAGTGACATGTCAATTGATAGAGCATTCATATAGTGTACGAGGAGATCCGGTGGTGGAGTTGATCTCAGGCACGCCGGCCTATTGTCTCAGAAAACCAATGGAGTTGGGACGAAGGCTAGGAGGAGGCATCATCCCACACCCCGAGTTTTCACAAAATTAGGTCCTCCTGTTGATGTCCCACGACAGTGAACAAATTTAAATTATACGTTGGTTTCAGATTCAACGGTTCGCGTATTTTTTCTGCCCGTTGCCTTGAATACGTAAATAATACACGGTCTGGCAGTCGCTCATTGTTGTTCAAGCATTCGAATAGACAATTTTGTGTTACTTGTGTTTTTATAGTGAAAAAAAGTAATCTGTGTGTCATGTTTTAAATGAGGGACACAATGTCGAAAACAAGTGTTAAAGTATCCGACTGGTTGCGACAACTTTTTTTTTTTAAAAAGAGATATGGGGAATCTTTTGTTATTTTTAGATTTGTTTAGTACATTTTAAGAAAAATGTGCTAAAATTAAGAAGAGAAAGAGAAATTATTATTTCTAAAAAATGGGAAAAATAGGTAAAAATTGACAAAAAATAGCATAAACGCGGCCCATTCTGCACCAAAGGTTTGTGAACAAATTTTAAATTTTTCAATCTAATGTGTTGCTATATTGTTCAATTTTGAAATGATCTTCAGGATAAGAGATATTTTCTTTTCTACAAAAACTAGAGCACTTTATCTCGGTTATTATATGAAATTGCTTACAGAAGCAGTAATTATATTCATGTAAGGGACTGTAAATTTTGTAATAAAAAAGAGATTGAAAAATCTGAAGGTTAAACAAATTTTACTATTATATACAACTTACAGAAAAAATTTCAGTTGATTATGTTCAAAACTTTTTTAGCAATCGCTGACCCCGTTTGATTATATTAAAAAAAAATCACATTTCGAATAAAACGCGTTTTAAAGTAGGACATCTTACTTAAAGTAATGGCATATGCTTATACTAAAACACTTGTAGTTTTTGTTCTAGTAAACGGAAAATGATAAACTTGGTATTTTTATAAAGCTAATAAGATGGCCCATAAAATTAAACCATAAAAAATGTAAATTTTGGGCAAAATTCACAGTTTTAGGGTACTCGGATACCTTATAAAAGGAAACATACAATTTCAATATAGAATGGCTACACTTAAGCCACTGGGTGGACCGCAACTCTTAAAAAAATTAGAAGTAGCCGGTAAGCTGGAAAAGTCCACCCACCTCTGTTATAGATGCTGTCTTCTGCCATAGTTGAACAATTCCTACCAGCATTGTTAAATTGACTGCCGTAATGCAACCAAATGTCACTTCACCCCGGTTCAAAATTATGTGGTCCTTCACCAATATCTTTATCGTAGTGTGAAGCTAAAAATCACACACACACAAACAACTAATTAATACTTACACCCAATACTTTTCTCTCCATCGATTTGACTATATATTTATTTCCTTTATTCCATTTACATGTTTTTCTCTCAAGCTGTTGTTTAACACTTACTAGGGTAAGCGCTTATGAGAAGCATTGGCATAATTATAGTGAGAGGTAAAATCAAACTAGAAGAGAAGTTGCACCAAGATATAGATTTTCCCCACTTTACACAGCGTCTTTTTATATTCAGCTATCTTAAGAGTTCCAATGACACTGATGTCGAAACGCTTAGAATTAATTATAGATATTTTTAAGTAAGGTGTGGGGGAAAAAAGGTCGAATGGAGTGAAATTTGGTACTCGTCAAAACGTTTTACAGATAAGGAGAATAATTTAAGAACACATAAAAACGTATTTATTGCTCGATTTATACACGTGATACAAAACAGAAGAAATGTAAATTTTCTGTCGCTGCAAGAAAAACAAATTCTTAAGTGGCTTACCAAGGAGTGTTATCTCTTTTTTTGTTTAATACAAGCAATACAACGATGTTTTATGCTATGAATGGGCCTGATTGATTGCAATGAGAGGATTCTACTATTTCTGTAGCAGAGTGGCTTTAAACTCATCAAAATGCCTAAACAAGCTGAAACCCTTCGTTGAAGTAAATCCAAATATGTTCAGTCGTGTTTAAATCAAGGTGTCTTGTAAGTTATTGCGTATGCTAGCTGTTTTTACGTTCCTCTACGAGTTGAAAGATATGGAAACTAGTTGCTATTTATGAATAATAACTATGAACCTGTTTTACTTCGGCATGGTCGTACACGAATTCCAGAATAAGACACTTTTGTCTATGCTCTTTCACATTCTTCACCCAATATCATTTGCGATCGATAAATTAGAAAGCTGTTCTGAACGCAATATTGTGTTTTTTATCGATTCTCAAGCAGCGATTTTGTCTGTAATAAACTCAAGATATAATAAAAACGTACTAGTTCTTCCTGTAGAAAGAACTTGGGAAGTCTAGTTAAAGCATTGCGCTCCAGTGGATTTTCAGCAACTGTAGCATTCCTGGAAATGAAAAAGCAGGTAGGCTTTCTAAAGCGGGATCTCTCATGTCCCAACCTGACTCTCCTTTGCCTATGCGTAACACCAAAAGAATCATTTACACTAAACAGCAAATTAATAAAGCCACCCTGTATGGTGATGCAGCTGCAGGTAAAAGGTAGAATATCTTGCTTAATAAAAGTGGTAGAGTCCCCAGTTCCCTGCCTCGATCTGCTGGAGCTACGTGCTTTCGTTTACTTACTGGACATGATTATATGCAGAGTCATTGGCATCGTATTGGAGTAAAGGATTCGGCTTGTTGTCCTCTGTGCCACTAGGGTAAAATGGATGGTGACACCTCAGATACGGTCTTATTGTTTTAAAAAATTTTCTAGACAACTCTATGGAGGCAAATTTTAATTATTATTATGCTTCGTCATCATTTTAGTGGGCTTCCCGTCGAATAATGGGAGCGATACCAAAGACATTCGTAAGATAAAAAAAACTTTCAGACCTTCCAATGATTTTAAAAAAATAATCTAGCTTTTATTTCTGATGCGTTAATATCTTAATGAGCATTTAATTGTAAATAATAAGATTGTCTCAAAATCAATAAGAATTTTTAGAGGTAATAAAGAGGTAATAAGAATTTTTAAAGGTTTAGTTTATGAAATCAATAAAATAGTAAGTTTAGAAAAGCTAGTCTTACACCTAATCTAAAAAGGCTAGTTTAAGAATTACACTAAGAATTAATATAAAATGTTTGAAAGATAATTATCCTGAGAGCAATTTTATTTGCTCCCAAACTCAAACGAATAAATTTAAACTTATTTTTCACTTTTCTCCCATGTCTTATCGGTTTTCTTTTTGACTCAGGTTATGCTCTCTCAATTTTAGATTTATTATCGAAAGAGTCAAATTTACTTTTTCTTAATCTTAGTAAGCATTAAATTTCAAAGATAAAGCCATTAGAAAATTTATTTTCTTCTAATATTATTAAGCATTAATTCTCGAAAATAAATCATTAGAAACGAAAATATATCATTCCAGAATTGCGGATCATTTCTTTTACGATTCCTTATCCTCTTTTGGGATTATTTACGTTCCTTTTTGAGTAGATAAAAATACAAGCATTTATATAAAATAAAAATACTTTTAAAGATTTTAATGAATTGTTGTCAAGAGACCAAAGATATGGTTAAATGGGGTTTTAAAGAAATTTTGATAAGGAAGAAGAATTAAAAATTTTTCAATTGAGGAGTTTTTGGATTCATATTTAAAGTTTTGCCCTTATACCCTTTATCTACTGACAGTACTTTTAAGTACCCCCACTTTAAAATTACATAGAATAGCCATTTTTAAGAATATTCTGACGGTACTTAGACAGAACATTCTTTTAATTCCACCCTTCCAGGATTAATGGTAGAAAGGGTTCTATGATGAGCATTTAGTGGAAAAGGCGAATAGTTTTAAACTTCATATTGCTTTTTAGCTGCTATTTTCAGTTTTCTACTGAAGTCAAAAGGTAATTGTCTCATTTTTTTATATGTTAGTTAAGACCTTAGATAACTATTTGACTTTTTTTAAAGTTAACAGTGCATATATATTTGATTTTAAAAATGGATAACCTTTTGGTAGTTATAAGTACCACCAGTGCACTGAAT
>BMAO01009505.1:0-33800 GCA_019973975.1 Trichonephila clavata | reverse complement strand
ACTTGTTCAAAAACTTCGGATATCATTTGGGGACCGTTGTCGGTGACTAATTTTACAGGAGCTCCATAACGCGCAATATAATTCTCAAAAAATGCATTGGCATTGCTTTAGCCGAAGCTTTCCTTAAGGGAACTATTTCAACCCATTTAGAAAAATTATCGGTAATTACTAAAATAAATCTATAGCGTTCTGGACTAGTTGCAGGGTATGGGCCTAACAAATCTAAAGACACGATTTCATTCGGAAAATTCGTTATTATGGGAATTAATTGACCAGCTGGTAATCCGTTTTTATAATTACTTTTTGGCATTGGTCGCAGGTTGCTACATATTTATAAATGTATTTCCTCATGTACGGAAAATAACACGCGTCCTTTAATTTTAAGTAGGTTTTCTTTTTGCCTAATGACCTGCCATAGGCGAGTCATGAAATTCTCGCATAACATCTTTACGTAATGTTTTAGGTATAAACACCCTTAATTCACCTAGTGTGGTTGTATACTTTGCATAATATAGCAAACCGTCAACGATTTTAAAGTCATTGGACCAATTTCTGCAGATCGATTCATTAACAGAACTATCGTCCGGATTTTCCAAAAACTCATTATATGCCTAGCTCCGGGTCATTTCTCTGTTCCTCTCTTAACTGTTCTCTAGAAGATAATACTAACGATCTAATCACCGCACAAGACACTTTTGGTTCCTCATTACTTTCTAACGGGTTTCTGACAACATATCAGCCACTAAATTTTGCGTACCTGGGCGATGTTCCCATTCTACATTAAAATTTGCCAACTTAAGCGTCCACCTTATCATTCTAGATGACAAATTCTTTCCCTTTGTTAATTTGGTAAGTGCAGCATGGTCTGTTATCACTTTAACCGGCAAGGATCCGAAATACGTGCGATATTTATTTAATGCCCATATGACAGCTAAACATTCACGTTCCGTCACAGTATAATTCCTTTCTGCTCGGTTTAAAGTTCTCGATGCAAACGCTATAGGCCTATTATTCTGTGTCAATACTGCTCCTACCCCCACTGAGCTCGCATCCGTATAGAGTTCAAACGGCTGGGAAAAATCTGGTAATTGTAACACTGGAGCTTCTGTCAGTGCTTTCTTAATACGATCAAAGGCTTCCTGCGCTGATTCCGACCAATGGAACTTAGAGTTTTTTCGTTTTAAATTATATAAGGGTTCACACATGTCTGCGTAGTTTTTAATAAACTTTTGATACCAACCCGTCATTCCTAAAAATTTTGCTATTTGTTTTGCCGTTTTCGGAGGCTTCATTTCAATAATTGCTTTTACCTTTTCCTCATCTGTTTTAACTCCTTCTTTATTAATAACTAAACCCAAATAACGTAATTGTTCCCTCGCGAAATGACATTTCTCGCGATTCAATGTCAAACCAGCCTCCTGCAATAATCTGAATACTTCCCGTAAGTGTTCTACATGGCTTTCAAAAGATGGAGACGCGATTATAACGTCATCCATATAACAATGAGCAAAACGGCGAGGACTGGCCTGAGGATATCTCAATGGCCCTTTGAAAATTTGGAGCTGCCCCCGAAAGGCAAATGGCATGCGAGTAATGCAAAAGTACATTTTTTTGTAACAAACGCCGTCTTATGCACATCTTTGGGGTCTACTGCATCTGAAAGTATCCGCTGCGTAAATCAAGTGATGTCCTAATTTCGGTGTGGCGGAATATTAGTGATCAAATCATCAATTATTGGTAGCGATATCGCGGATATCTCGTGACCGATTAACTTCCTATAATCTATTGCAAACCTATAAGCTTCTGGGTCATCTAACGGCAACCCGTTTTTCTTCCGACATAAAACAACTGGAGACGCGTAGGGCGATGTTGTTGGAACTATTGTTCCATCACCCAACATCTTCTGAACATGGTAGTCGATTATACCCTGTTTGACCCTGTCATAGCGATAAGGTCTCGAAAAAAACAGGAGGACTATCCCCGTGTCAATTTCATGACAAAATACATGTGTTAGACAGGCTTAAGCGAAAACAACCCATGAAATTCTTTAAACAAAATCTGCAATTCTTGCTTTTGTTTTGAATTTAACTTAGTGTTAGATAAATTATTTGAACCGGTTCGTCCAAAATTGCCACTTTTTTCCGTTTTCGAATCCGGAATGATTAACGATTTTAGACAGGAAATCAAAACTAATTTTCGCGTATGACATGAAATCAACACCCAGGATGCATGGATATTGCATCTCAGCAATCACATGAAATTTCCATAACTGCGAAAATTCTCTTATTTTAATTTTCAACTCAACTGTGCCTAAATTTCTGCACTGTGACCCTTGAGCTGTAACTACTTCATCTAACGATTTTTTAAAGGACAGAAAGAAAATATGACTGGTACGTTTTTTCTGAAATAAATGACTTTTCCGCACCTGTATCCCAGAGCGCTTTTTAAAAAAGTATATTCAACAAATCGGCACATACGGAAGTTCAACTGGTGATAATCTCAATGAATTAAGTCTAATTCTATTAGGAGGATTTGACTCATACGATCTCTTTGAAAGTTTAAATTGGCATTTCTTAGCCTTTCGCTGTTGCAATCAACACGCCTCCAATTCTGTTTTGCTGAATCATCATTAGGACCCTTCCTAACCACCATCCTACGGTTCTGATACCGGTCTGTTCTCTGATTGGCTGATTGTATCGATTTCCACCCTCGAATCCTTGATTTTGATAATTACGACGAGAAAATTATCGCACCCCTGCCTAGTCTCTTTGATCATTTTGACTATTTCCGACCCCAGTATCTCTCCACTTTCTATTATTCCTTCTTTCCTCAGGATTCTACTCACATCCCAACTTCGTCTAGCAAAATTATTACTCGAACCCTGATTTTCCCTGCATTTATGACGTTCCTCATACCGATCTACCAACTCTATCAATTGAGTTTTCGTTGTGGGGTTTCGAACTTCTAAATAATCCATTATTTGGGGTTTAGGTGCATTACTATGTGATCGATCAATTTTATCTATCATAATTTAATTCCAAGGTTTTATGTATTTTTAACAGCTGAAAAATAAAGTCTGACGGGGCTTGACTCTCCGTTGTTTTGACGAAAAAAACTGAGCTTCTAGCTCTGATTTATTCCGTATTACCGGAAAACTATCTGATAATTTCTTTTTAAGTGTTGCAAATGCAGTCGCTTCTTCATTTACACACTCGAAGCCGATGACCTGATACCAGTCTAACGCTCTCCCAATTAAATGACCTTTTAAATATGCACACGATAGATTCGCCGGTATTTCATAGTAAGCTATATTATCATCGACATTATTGATAAACTCAGACACATTTTCTTTACCCGAAAAAAATAACTCCGGCAAAACTCTAAATCCTGCACCTGCTCTTAATTCCGGTATTTCGTTTGGGCGCCAGTGTCGTAGTCTCCCACTACCCCTTTGCATATTATCTATGTTAGGATATGTAGGATTCATAATTAATGACTACTCAAATAATAAATCACTTATTTATTATTTCTTTAAGATAGAAATTCACAATTAATAATCAACTTTAAGAACAATAAATTATCATGGAGTATTATCAGAATTCAATTATGGACGACGGAATACTAACTGATATCACGAGGGAATAACACGTACAATCAAACTACACATTTAAATCTAAACTACAAATATTACAGACCTGAAATCTTCTTCAGAAGGAACTTGGAAACTAGTAGAATTTATGAAATGGCTATAATCTAGGATATCTTCAATAACTTCTGAACCGCCTTAATGAATCTTTTTCAATAATCTTCTTTCCTCTATCAAATTTCACTTCATTAAACTAAACGCTTAGAAACACCTTCTTAGGCAACCACGTAGTTTAATTTTCAATCCCAAACACGGAGTTCTACTCTATCAAACAGCTTAGTCATCCTCCTCTCTTCATTTCATTTCTCCCTTTTATATCTCTTTCGAACTCGCTAAACCCGAAACTATCTTATTTGCATAAGTCACACTTTAAGCTCTCAGTGGGGATTGGTCAAAATAAATACAATTTAAAGTTTATAAGAGAAGGTTAGTGAAACGCGTAAGCACCCGTCACAAATTTATTTTAAATTTTGATAGTTTAATAGTAATATTTATTGGTATTGAGTCCTAAAAGAGCTTTTATAATGTTGTAGTATGCTATTTTGTTAAAAAATGTACTCCGAATGTGTTCGGATATCTTAATCGATTTTTCATTTTAAGCGTTTTCGCGTTAAGCGTATACCATTGCCTTAAAAATTTCTTTAATGAAAATAAATACAGGTTTCTAAAAAAATATATGTTTTTGGAAGGAATACACTTAAATAAATTTTTTAAATATTTTTTTATACTACGAATTAAGAGAATTCAGATTTTTAGAATTCAACTAAAGTTCTAGTGTTTTAGAAAATATAAATGCAAATAATAATAATAATAATAATAATACTACTAATACTACTACTACTACTACTACTAATAATAATAATAAAATAATAATAATAATAATAATAATAATAATAATGTATGCATAATGATGAAAAAATGTAATCAACATCTTTATTCAGATGTTAAAAGCTAACCTGGTAATTTTTTTTCTTCCTCAATAATTAACTCCAGAACTTAATAAGGAAACAAGAGATTCCTTGTGTTTAATGATGTCATGGAATGCGTAGCAGCTTAATTTAAATGAAAAACGTTTCTCCTATGTATAAAGATAGGATAACACGTCAGGAAGAAACACATTGTAAAAGGATCTCGAACTAGGAAAAATTTAGCAAAAAAGAAAAAAAAATTCCTTCCTTCTAACTTATTACCACTAAGCTAAAGGGCAAGTAACTCTTATTAATCACGTATTATTTGGAAATATAGCAGGCGAGTGAGAATATTACTTTAACCTTAAGATTGTACATCTTGTTTTAATTAGACCCTTCTTTGCCTTATTTTACATAGGGCTCTTCTAACATTAATTTTTTTATTATCTAAACTTATAATTAAAAACTCAAAAAATAAGTACGTAAATAATGGTTAATAGTAAGATTATTAAAGTAGCAGGTGTAATAGAAAAATTGATATTTTTTTATTTCATTTTATAACTATACTACACTCATGTCCATAAATTAAGGATAATTCACAATCACACAGAAATTGAACTCTAAAATAAAAATTTCACCTGTAGAATTATCACACACATCTTGAAAAAGAATATACAAATTACAGGAAACCACCAGAAATGACGAGAGTGTAATAGAGGGGGATATAAGGAATGGTGGCAAAGAAGTAAAATTTTTCACAAGCGCTTTAAAAGCCTTTCAGTGCAATAACCGCATAGTTATGGCACAAAGGAAGCATTTGGATGATTTTTTACGTGGGTAGAATTATCGGACGACTGGAATGTGGACGTACCCATCTGGAAGAATCCGAGGAACTTTTGGAATCGCCCAGAGTGTCATCTCCAGGCTTTGGCAACGATTCCAAGATGATGTTAATGTGAGTAGATGTTACAGCACAGGTCGCCCCGAGTTACAACGCCAAATGAGGACCGGTATTTGGCAGTTACTGCCAAAAGAAACAGACGGAGCACAGCATCAGACCTATCTCGTCAGCTCTCTTCAGCTAACGGTACAACAGTTTCAAGGCAGACCGTGTACAGACGCTTAGGTCACATTGGTCTATACGCTCGTAGGCCTGTCAGATGTGTTCCCCTTACCGCAACTCACTGTCGCCTGCGATTAACCTGGAGTAGAGAACATGCATTGTGGACACCGCAACAGTGGTCTTGTGTGATGTTTTCCGACGAGTCCAGGTTTAGTTTGCAGTCTGATTCACGACGGGCTTTCATAAGGAGAGCACCAGGTACCCGTTACCACCAAAGAGAACACAATTAAACGACACCATTACGGTGGGGCAGGATGGCTCGTTTGGGGAGGAATTATTCTTGGTTCCAGAACTGACCTGCATGTTCAGAGTGTAACGATGACAGGCCACATCTATCGGGATGTCATTCTGGAACAACATGTACGTTTGTTTCGGGGTGCCATGGGGGCTGAATTTCTGTTTATGGATGATAACGCCCGTCCTCACCGTGCAAACATTGTAAACGAATGCCTTCAATCGGAGGATATCACCCGTATGGATTGGCCAGCATACGCACTGGACTTGAATCCAATAGAGCATGTGTGGGATATGGTTGGCCAACGAATTGCAGCCCGTCAACCCCCTCCCACCTGTCTACCGGAACTTCGGAGGGCATTGCTTGATGAGTGGTGTAATTTTCCCCAAGATCATATTGATAATTTGATACTCAGTATGCGTAGTCGTTGTAAGGTCTGTATTGCATCGTCCGGGAGACATACTCTGTATTAACCATCATACTAACCATGTTACACTGATTTTTGTAAATAGGTTCTTTTTTGAAATTTGCTCCAGGAAGTAAAAATCACAATTTTTATTAATTATGTCAAACATATAGCAGCTTTTTTGCTCTTTACCTTTTGTTTAATAAATAGACTTTACAAATAAGTCAAATTTGTTTTGCTTTGCTCTTTCTTTGCCTGAACTTCATTATTCTTAGTTTATGGGCATGAGTGTAAATTATAACCATAATTCAGTAGTTTTTGATTTTTCTTTTACTTAGGGTATCGTTGTTATTAATTCAAGTTGCATCAATTTTAGCTCATAATTTCATTGCAGTACATTGTTCTACTACTAACATTATGTAATCTATATAGATAAAATGAATGTTTGTATAAAGTAGTTCGCTTCACTCCAACACCTTTTAATCAATCACTATGAAAATTGGCATGTATGTATATTTTTTTTTGGAGAAAGTTTTGTACTATCCTCTTTATTTCAGCTCCTCACCATGTGCCGTTACAGCATATCAACTTTTGTACTGTTGATGCCAACGTGGTTCTATCACTAACATTTCGCTGTTTCCATTGAATCGCCTTTATAATGTAAGGAATGGCGTTGTTAGCGATTATTATAATTTTAACATAAAATAAATACAGCAGAAAGTAATATTAACGTATTACACACCCAGATATAAATTATTTACACTATTTTAAGCATAAATTTGTAACAAAGTTTGTGAACAATGTGTTAATTTTGCTGACCAGAGATTGGCTTAGGAAGGTATTTTCAAAAATGGACCCATAAGAGGGTTATGGGGTATTTATTATAGATAAAAAAATTCCTTTTTATCAGCTTTTAGATCTTCACTCTTAAAATTTAACAAATATGGGTTTTTTGTTCAGCTGCAAATTATAGCTGTTTTTGCAAAAAGTTTTTTTGCTAAATTTGCAATTCACGTACAATTAAATCATTAAAAACTTTTTCTATCTTTCAATCTGTATTGTTTAATTTTTGAATTCACTCGTGCGAAAAATGGATGTACCAGAGAGTAAGTAACTAAAATACATTATCAATAAACGTATTTTAACTTCAAATTAAACGAATATATATAATACCTTCTTAGATAATAAAAAAAGTCCTTTTTGCATATATTACATTTTATTACTAGGTTTCCAAACACACACAGTTGCCACTGTTTCCAACAAAAACCACTGTACCTTTATAACTAAATAACATATTATCTCGAAATTT
The DNA here is from genome assembly GCA_019973975.1 of Trichonephila clavata. Taxonomy (NCBI): domain Eukaryota; kingdom Metazoa; phylum Arthropoda; class Arachnida; order Araneae; family Nephilidae; genus Trichonephila; species Trichonephila clavata. The sequence continues at coordinate 26,173 of BMAO01009505.1, read as the reverse complement.
TGACACGTGCCGTTTCAAAGCTAGTATTACTAGGTTAGGCCTAGAAAAGTTAGAAGGTAGTGCCATTTATATGTTAGGCCCGGGACTTATTGTGTGATGTGTTATATCATTAAACGGAAAATTTGTGTAAAGGTTTTTATTGTTGTATCAACTTTTATTTAAATTAAAATTATTAATAAAGGGCAAAATTATTTTCGGATACTAGGTTTTCTTCAAATTTAGTGATATAAAAAGAGATTTTTCTTCTTTTTCTTACATACAACATTGCTGTAGTTAAAAAATAAGTGTTTGCAACTTTTAAGTAACACTATCAGCAAATTATAATCATTGTAAAATGCATTCACACACGCACGCCTACTTTCACGTAGCTTATGAATGAGAGAATCCATTTAAATTGAGAAAAAATAATATTAGAGAAGTATACATTAAACCATATGTATAGAATTTATAAATGTATAGAACTTATAAAACTTTTCTTTGTTATTTTGCTGTTTTCTCAGACAGCGAGTGCATTTCTAAATAAATCAAAGCTTAAAAATAGATTAAAGCTTATAAGAAAAAAATTTGTTGTTCAAAATTTAAGAAAATATTTTAGTCAGTATTTGATTTCTTTCACAAATATCTAGATATTCGCAGAACCTGAAAAAGTTTGTGATTTCTCACTCCTTAAATAGTACCTCATGATGTTAGAGAAGAATCTTTCAAAATCCTTAAAAACGTATGTGGGTTTTTGCTTATACCATTGTACATATATAAATAATTTATAAAATTATCTCTATCAATTGATTTGCTAAGCAATAACAACTCAAATAATGTGATGTTAAACATCAAATATTTCTTTTCGAGGTACAATCATTTCTTAGGTTAAATAAATATATTTTATGGCAAAAAGTGTTCTTAAATTTATTCATCGGTGAAACTCACGAGAAAATTTAAAAGGGAATTCAAATCACAAATAAAATTTTCATGCCTAAAAGACCGATAACAAAATACAAAAAGGATCTTATTCAAACAATTTCTTAAAAGTATTTGCATTTCTCTATGAACTTCTATTTTAACAGTTCTACGCTCGACAGAAATTACAAAACGAATAATTTACTTAACAATAGGAGGTAATGCAACATTTATAATTTTTTTTTCTATTGCGAATAGATTGAATTCTTACGAAAGTAAAAATTATTATTTTGAATGGCATTTTTTTAAAAGTTAAAACATGTCATTATTGTTTTTTTTACTCAATTTATTTTTCATCACAGAATAAGTGAATAGGATACTAACGAGTTATTTTTCATTAACATAACAAAGAGCTGGCGTCATAATTTATTCTTTATATTATTAAAAAGGCATCCAATTAAAGGAAAATGCTTAAAAAAATTATGAAACAGGCCCGCTTTTATTTTTTTAGATGAAAAAGTATTTACAACCATTGATAATAAAGTTAGGTGAATAGTCCTGTAATGTCAACGTAGATGAAATATTAACGAAAATTATTTTACTGTTCTTCGAAATAGTCACTTCCCATAACTACGCACCGCTGAGATCATGACATACATGTCCTGGAAACTTTGCAAGATATTTTCTTTTGGCATGGAGTTCAAAAACCTCGTCACGTTTCGTTGGATATCAGGAATATCATCAAATCTCTTTCTTTTCAAAGTGAGTTTAAATTGTGTGAATAGGAAGAAGGCTGAAGGATTAAGATCTGGCGAAAATTGCGGATGTTCAAGTTGCACCACCCTCTTTTTTGCCAGGAACTGTTTGATGATATTGGCTGTGTGTGTGGAGGGGGGGGGAGAGCATTGCCGTGAACAAAAAACCATGAACCTTGTGCGTACTGGGATCGTACCCTGCGTAGACGTTTCCTGAAACAGGTCAAAATTTTAATGTACCTTGCACCATTCATCGTCCAGCTATCATGCGCACAGTTAATCGATGATCTTTCGTGATTAATTTACTAACTTTCTCAATGTTTTCGTCACTAACGGTGGTCTCCGGTCTTTCGCTACGGGGGGTTGTCAGAAACACTTTCCCGGCCTTTTCGAAAGCTGGCGAACCACTCATACACACACTTCTTGGAAAGTGCTTGATTTTCATAAACACGTAGCAGCATCGAGTATGTTTCTGTCGATGTCTTCTCAAGCTAAAAACAAAACTTTAAATTAATCTTTTGGAAAATATGGTTACTAAGGTAAGGTAAATATGGAGACGTGAGATTTGTGTTTGTGTAGTTGTGCAGTTCAATTAGATGTGCAAACAGAATATTTCAAACGTAAGTACAACTACCTGATACTTCAAATTGTATTTGTTGTTATATTTTAGTTATCTTACTTAAGATTTAGAATGTAAAATTAATTAATTTTACATAAAACCTATAAATTACTGCAATCTTATGTGAATGTAATATCCGTCCGTTGGAGTGGTTGATTTCGTGTTCTTTCTCCCTTCAACAGCAGTTATTCTAACTATTGGATAATGTCAGTAGAGCAAATATGGGCGGTAAGATTAAGGGTAATATATGCAATATCGGAATTTGATGAAGTTTTTCTTTCCAACCTTACTAGAACCATTCTCTCGTCCTACACGCCTTTGGGTCCACGCCTTCCTTTCACAAACCTCTTCTCTATAATAACTTAGGCCAAGTTACAGAAGCACATGACTCATTTATTGCCACTACTGAATTGTTGTAGTCAGAGCCACAGTATTTTTGGAGGAGGTGAGTTCAATTTTAGCACTGAAAACAATTTACGGAAATCGTGAAAGACATAAGAACGCTGCAAGAGAACCCAACAAGGGATGAAAGTCTGTCTTCTACGAGAGAGTCACCAACGGAGGTCATACAGAAGATGTAGGGGCAAAACTCAGAGCAACAGCAAGTGCCAGCAATCACAATGCATCCTGGATTTATCCTGTTTGGGGTGCTAAGAATTATACTGTTCGAATTAATATTAATAAATGGTAAAAAACGATTTTTTTCTAAAACCCTAACTTTTTTAACCATTACATACCCTTTAAGTAAACAGAAAAATCTCCATATTAGTAAAAAGTAGGCCCTTCTACAGTAGAAATGACCTCTTCAACTCGTCTTGGAATAGACTCCACTACAGCAGAGCATATGTTCTTAACTTCATCATTGTGGAACCACACTTGTATAGCACACTTTTTATCATTTATACTGTTGTCGTGCAACTCATCTTAGCTAAGCAGTCCTTGAGAATATGTCGTACATTTTCCATAGGATTTCGGTCCGGTGAATTACCATGACAATTAAGCACTTTTATTTTATTTTCCCGTACAAAAGTCTGGATCAATATCGAATTGGAACAAGACGCCAAATCATGTTGAAATGTTCTGTCAAATGTTTCCATAGATGGAACGATTCTACTGCGTAATGTTTTTATGTTTTTGACATGATTCATCATGCCTTTAAAAGGAACTAAGCTTCTAGAACCATCAGTTGTGAAAACTCCTAAACATTTGTTTAGAAGGGTGTTTTGCAGTCTGTTGAATATGATCTGGCAGCAGAGTTTCAACTTCACTTCGTCTAACTACACTTGATTTGTATCCATGCACAAATAAATGCGTTTCATCACTGAAAAATAACCTTCTTCTAGTCGTTAACAATCCAGAATCAGTATTTTTGACTTATGCTAAACGTTTTTTCATCCTTTTCTGAGTTAATAATTGTTTTTCCCTCGGTTTTGACCTTACGGCTGACTTCCAGAATCCTTTTATCTACGATTGATTTACTCACTTCAACACCATAATCTAATAAATCTCTTCAAAGGTCTGTTCTTGTTTTACTTTGATTTATTTTGGGATTTCTTATTAGAATTCTTTCAGTTCTTGGAGTAATTTTCCGTATGAGCCCACATTTTCCTTTTCTTTTTGGAGATGATAATCAGGAATCTTGAAATGTTCTTAAAATTCTTGAAATACTTGATTTGCCCACACCAACTACCGTAGCTATATTTCTCTCATTGTTCTTTAAGAGCGGTTGTTTTAGAAGGCTTCCTCGGAGTACTATCCATCTCTGAACGAGCAAAAGTAACAAGTGTTACGTAGAACGCAAAATTATAACCACCAGGTACCACACTGAAAGGCTCAAAACTGAATCATTAATGTACTAAAACCATTCAAATGAGTAAATTATAGTCTAATTCAATCCACCACTTTACTTCTAAGCAGCTAAAGGTGGTCTAGGACATAACTGGTAATCACATACCAACTAAGACAAGAAAAAAAATGTTTGCCTCGTTTAATTCGAACAGTATAGTATTATGATGAAAATCAAGGAGAGGAATAAGTCTTGTTCATCCTGATTCCATAAAGAATGTGTCGAGTTCGAAGGTGGCTCCATCTATTGTAATGGGCTTAGCATATGATACAGGGACAAGTCCTCGTTAAATGTTGCTTTTCTTTAAGTTTATAATATTTTGTGTTAATTTATTAGCTTATCTGATTTTTTACCATTTAAATAGTTTTAATTTATAGATAAGACCTTGGACATTTTTTTTTTTGCATTACAATTTCTTCATCAACAAAGGTTTAATTTTACTTCTTATTTGCCAAACATGCACTTTGTGTAATAGTGCATTTCTGTTTGGAAAAGTAAATGTAGAGATGCCATTTCCCTTATCTTTTTATAACCCAACCGGCCCATATTTCCGGCAATTGTACCTATATTAAATAAAGTACTTGGCAAACATGGGTAATTTCAGAATTTGTTTTAGAGCTCCTTTGTATCTATAGCGAAAAGATTTAGTGGTTTGTTCATGTATCATTAGAAAAGCCATGCTCTAAAGTTTGAAATATTTTAATTTCAGAAAAATGGAAAGTGTTTTATTGTTGTAAATTTTCAATTGTTTTGGTGCCATATTTGCCAAGTTTACCCTAGTTAAATATATTCTTAAATTATGAAACTTAATTAAATAAAAGAAAACTTAAAATAGAAAAATTGTGTAACTTATTTCCCATCATAATATTCTTCAATTTGTACAATTTTAAACATATTCAGTTACATACATTCTTTACAGTTCATAAGTTTTTGTAGAACACGGCAAATTTTGAGAAACAAATAATATAATTAGTATTTTCAAAACAATATATGTGTGTTTCTTAATTACTTTAAAATATATTAAATTGTGCGAGAAATGTATTAAAATACATTTAGTACAAGAAGATTCCTTATCAAAAGCTCTTAAACAATAATTGATGCAATATATCAGTTTTTAATATGAAAATTACATTCAGTTCATTATCGAAATACTTTTTATCAACTCTTTGTGGTAACATATAAAGCAATCAACAGAAAAAATACTAACCAATCCATAAAAAAAGTACACTTGGTACCCATGTATCGATGATTCATTTATATATATGATGTAATTCATGCGTATGTTTCTTCCCTTAATTTGCATTATACGTTGAAAGACTAGTTAAAAACAATAAATAAATGTAGAAATATTTTTTCTTAACTACAAATGTTTATTTATGTATTTTTGACATAATGATAAAACCTTCATTCATTAGTGTATAGCTCTGATGATATTTGTTGATCTAAGTGCTTCATCAATAACAGTTCTCACCTACAAAATAATTTTTAGTTAAATAAAACCAGAGCATAAGTAGTTTTCTCTGTGGCAATAATGCTAATTTTTTTTGTATTATTGTAGCCTTTTAGCAATTCCTACAATTAGTTCACTCTCTCCTCCCTATATATATATTTACATATACACTGCTGGCCACCGTAAATGCAACACCAAGAAAGACAAGAGATAACACAAAAAATTTATTTTGTATATAACATGTTGACCAAGTATTAAATGATTAAATTTTTAGACTTCTGTGAAGTGTGGTTCCTGCCAGAATCAGTAGCAAGAGTAGCCACCATTGTTGGAGATCACCGCTGCCACACGCCTCGGCATTGATTCAAAAAGACTTTGGATGTGTTCTTGGGGTACAGCAGACCAAGCAGCTTCCACACTTTGCCAAAGTGGATCTGCTGTGGCAGCTGGGGGTGTAATCTGGGTCAATCGTTGAGCAACCATGGACTACATGTTTTCTATCGGCGAAAGGTCCGGAGAGAGAGCCGGCCAGGGAAACAATTCAATCTGGTGATTGACGAAGAAGATTTGGATAATGCGTGCCACGTGTGGTCGCGCATTATCCTGTTGAAATATGGCTGTGGCCATGCCCTGAATGTAAGGAAGGACAACTGGCTCCAACACCTCGGAGATGTAGTGCTGGCTGTTTAAAGTACCGGCAATGCGTACTAGAGGAGTGCGAGAGTGATATGCAATACCACCCCATACCATAATACTCGGTGCAGGACCAGTGTGGCGGTGCATAACGCAGCTGTTCAGCATCCTCTCTCCACGGTGTCTCCAGACTCGAATCCGACCATCGTGGTGTTGCAGACAGATGCGTGACTCGTCAGTAAAGACAACTTCATTCCATTCTGCCACCCACATCCTTCTTTCATCGCACCATTGGCGGAAGAGATGTCTGTGGTTCTGCGTCAGGGGTAGACCAAGCAATGGACGCTTTGCTGACAGACCACTCTGCTGTAAATGGCGTCGAATGGTACGTGCAGACACTGAATGATGCGTAACAGACTCAATGTGCTGTGCTATGGTTCGGATGTGACTGAGCGATCCGTCACTGCCATGCGCACAATTTGCCTGTCCTCACGTGAAGTGGTGCACTGAGGTGAATGCGATCGACCACGTCGGTCCGTTGTACCCTCCTGCATCCAACGGTCACATATCCGCATTACAGTTGTTTGGTTTCGTCCAACACGACTACCGATTTCCCTGAAAGATAATCCACAATCTCGGTAGGCCACTATCCTTCCTCTGTCGAACTCGGATACTTGATCAAAAGCTAATCGCTGTTTTCTACGAGACATAAATAATCGTTTTTTGAAAAAAACACAAGAAAGCACAATTGCCGCACTTGAAATCGTCGAAATCTCCAAGCTTAAATAGCGCTTTGAGGTAGTGCCACAGGCGTGCGTGATGTGTGTCATCGCGGAATTCTAATCATTTGCATATCTCACCTCCGCTAATGCATGTTGTAAATTTCATGTTATTTGCGTGCTTCCTTCTGGGTGTTGCATTTACGGTGGCCAGCAGTGTATATATATCTTGTTAAAAACTTCATCATTAATAAAATACTTTCTATTCATCCATTCAAGTTCAAATACATTTTTTAAACTTGTAGTGGATGACACTTGATGTTAATACAGTTTTTCAAATATGAATTCATTAATTAAATTAAAAAATGAATAAATAATAACAAACAAAAATAATAGTTTAACAGCATATATAGAAAGGAAAATCGTTTGTTTTGTCTCTGCAGTGCAATGGATAGCGCCCTGGGCTTCTAATCCACAGGTCGTGGGTTCGAATCCTACCTGGGACGGCTTAGTTTCTGAAAATGTGATAATTTTTTTACTATACTATTTTATTGCAATAATTAAACTTAATTAATGAATAAATAGTAACAAACAAAAAATAGTCCATATACAGAAAGGAAAATAGAAAATTGCAAGGAAAATCGCTTTCTATTTTGTCACTTATTATTGTAATTCTTTCTGCCATATGTATATACATATTTATATTCATTGTAACTATTTAATAAAAGTAACTAAAATAAAATTTTTCTTTGTTGACCTAAGTAGAAATTGACTTAAATTTTTATTTTTATATTACTTGTTTATTTAGCAGTTGTTTTTAAAGCATTACTCATATGATTACTAACTAATTATAAGTCGAATGAAAAACGTTTTTTTTTTTTAAAATTTTGATACATTGAAATAAATATAAACTAGTAAAAATGATATTTAACAAACCGACCACTTTAGATGCTTAACATTATGCAAAAATTGAAGATATTCGAGGAAACTAACTATGTCTATATTTTTAAGATAAACAAATGTAGTTTATTTAAAAGAACGTGATCACACCAATCATCATATGAACATTTATTTGAAGTTAGTGCTGAATTCGCTCATTACAGTGAACCATGTACATGTTTCCATGAAACAAGCACAACTTTTGGTACATATTAATCTCGAACTTCGCATGCTTGGATTTTTTTTGGAGTCAATATTTTCTCTATATACTTAAACTATGAATTCTATCAAATCAGTCAGGATGAATAAATACTTGTCGGAATTCAGAAATGATCTTTGGATTTTCGCTTGAAACCTTCTTCTTCAAATTAATTTTTTTCTTCTAATTTTGAAACAGAAACTGTTTGGAAGCAGTGTGATTGTTTATTTAGCCAAGAGTATAATTTTAAAAATGAGTGTTGATCTGCTGTACGTGTTATTTACATTAAAATTTAATTTTTATACAATACTGAAAGTATTTTGCTTTATCTCGCTAAATATTATCAGTAATATTTCCACTCTTTTTTTCTACTGGAAAATAGGCAAAGCGTATTCTGCTGTGTACCTATTCTGGAATTATAAAAAGAAAATAAGGTTTTATTTTTATTTTTGGATGATATTGAATAACATTTTAGTAATCTTGCTTACGATTGAAAGCCTCATATTTAACAATTATTTTCGTTTGTAACTTTAATAGACGTTTAAAGTAAGAAAATGGAGCTTTGCATTTTTTTTGAGGACTTAAATTACTTATCTGGAATTATAGTATCCACAAGCATCTGTCTAGGTTCACTCTCATAGGTCCTTTATAAGTAAAGGATCCTAAAATTTTTTACTGAGTACTTTTACTCATTTAAAGTATTGATAGTGAAAAGCACACGCGAGAAAATTTTGGGAAAGATCAATATTAAAATACCGTACTACTAGTTTTAATTACACTTCTAGCAGGATTGTGGTTAATTAAAACATTTGTATTAAAATTACATTTCGGATTTTGTCAGTAATATCTATCAAAGCAGAATATATAGTGGTTTATATGATGCAATAGTAATCATAATGATAATCAAAATTTGGATTTGTTTAAGCTTAAATGATATTTAATTGAAATTAAAAAACAAAATAATAAAAGAAAAATTAACACAAAGCATCGAAACTATTGAAAATTTTTTACAGTGTGAAGTTATCAGCATAGACAAATAATAAAAATATACGAAATTATCAGACTTGATATGTACGTTTCAGTCTTTAGATAGTCTCTAAACCAGTGAGCTTATTTATAACGCACATATAATTAGAACATCCGTTTTGTAATGTGTAGCTATTAAAAAACGAGACTGATGCTATTAAATTTTTTATTTTGATTTCATGCTTATTTACTTATTATCACCTTCAATACACATTTCTCCTCTATCCCTATAAAGGTACAAGTGAAATCTTGCATTGTTTGAAACAGTGCTGAAGTCTTTTGTATAAGCTCCTATAAGAGTGTCTTGAGGAAGAGATATTGATAACCGTTTTGTAGTAGAACGTGGGTGAAGCAGTAAAACCACGATTCATCATCTGTGATTATGTGACGTAGAAGTTGAAGGCTTTCTGCGACTCATGGTTTTAAAAAATTGAAACAAGACCACCAAAGCTTCGATTGCGTCCATCAAAAGTCACGGCAACCATCTAGTAAACATCTTTCAACATTACATATATTCGTAAATAATAGAATGCATGATTTTATATGATGTTGCCTTATCACTGCAAAATACACAGACTAAATTCAGAGACAGGAATAAAGATAAAAGTCATTTATTAAAACAAATCATTTATATTTATATGAATAAACCTAGGTGGGGCTAGAGCTTCGCATATGAGCACAGCTTATGATCCGATTAAAGCAAGACTAGACCACTAATGAAATCCTTTGCATATTAATCCGGGATAAGGCACGCCCTCGATATAAACGTTAGTGGTCGTGCGGGGTGACTGAGTATCCCCAATCCATTTTTTATTAATATTTTTATTGTACACGTAAAAACCTTAATCTCAGTAAATAATTAAATTAGGAGAAAGTATACTTACCTACTTTTAAGGACCTTAGTTTTATTTGATAATTTGATAAAAAAAAACCCAATCAAACTGAACTAAAATGTTTCAAATGTGTGTGACTTTAATAAATGACACAAATCAAAACACTTTTCGCTTACATTGCATGAATGATATTTTCAGGCAAAATTGTCATATTTTGCTCAAGTTATTGTATCTCATTGTCCTTTCATGATCAACAAACAGCATGTAGAACTTTTTCTTACTTGCGTCTTTTTGACCGGAAGCAGTGTATCTTGTGATGCACGTGTGGCTTCATATCTTTTCTTAATGAAGTTAAGTAACTGTTGAAAACTTTCTTTTCAATTCAAAAGCTTCATGTTCATCCCTTTTTTCGAATTTAATTTCGTCTTCATGATTAATATTGATTATTTCATCGGGTTCTTCCCTTGCTTTATCAGTTTCAACTTCATCCAATAGAGATCACACACATGCCAATTTCTTTCTTTAATTCTGTTCATTTACATTTATATACTATAATGAGCCATACAACACAGCAATCAAAATCACTAAGTTGTTCACAAGCGAAAAATATAGCCGGTTTATAGAAAATATTTTGGAACAAAAGTAGTCCCGCGAGGAACTCAGTCACCACAAGCACCTTTAAATTGTAAATAAACATTGGTTCCTTCCAAAAAGAGGGAGATATGTGACAAATACATATTAGTTCCTATTAAGACTGTCATATAGCAGGATACTGAAAAGGTCATTGGTAACAAATAAACAGTTTTTCCAGTACTAAAGATTTTGTGAGCCTAGGTTGACTCTCTGCCCCACGTGATAGCTCCCGGTTTAAAGGTTTCATTAAGTTTTACGCGTTGCTCGTTTGTCTCGAAAAATTTGCTTGATAACAGTAATAGTTTCAGCACTGATAGAGGTTGCGGGTCTCCCCCTATAATAATCATCAATGAAGTCAGTGAAACCTTTTTTTAATTGTATACAGAAGGCAATTTTTTATGTAAACCGAAATCAAGAAGAAATATCATATATAAAAAAATACCCGCGTACACACACAGCATCAGTTCAGGTGTAATCTTTATTTTTATTACTGTGAATATATTTTAACCGAAAAGATATGAATTAAACAACTCTTCTTGCAATATATGGTATTCAGGCAATATTTTTCTTCGGCTAAATGAACATTCATAGTAAAAGAATAAAAAGGACAAATATACTTGATAGTATTATTTTATATACATTTACTTTTTAGAAATATAGTTAATTTTTTAAAAATATATGAGAAAATATTTCATTATTTAAAATAACATTTTTTTCACTATTTTTCCTTGTATTTATCAAAAATTGATATAAAATGAAGAATTTTTGTATAAATCTATTCAACTTTTGCAGTTCTTTTAAAGTTTCATATTTATATTTGAAAAATTAATTACCTCTTTAATAATTATATAGATGACAGATATTTTTATAAGCGCTTTTATTTCGAAATTGCTGTATACAATTTATTTTAAATTCTGATTTTTAATTACTTTCTAGTTTTAAGCTCAGGCTTTGAATTAAGACGAAATGTTTTTCTTCAAAGTATTTAGGTTTAGCTATTCTTTCTTTTTTCACTCGGCATTAATCTTAACTTTTCCCTGGAATTCATTATCTCGTAGTTTACAAATATAAAAAAAAATTAACATATAATTTTTTATTTTCTTCCTCCAAAACTCTTTCTATAGGAATTTTCTTTACAGAAAAATCAACCAGTCTTAATCTTAAATTTCCTCATTTATTTCATGGGTATGTTCATTCTGTGAAAAAGGTTCTTCCAGACTCTTTTTCTTCATGAAAAGCTTTACTAGCATTTGTTTTCTACCTCTAGCTCTCAAACTACTGAAGTTTTTACATTGATTGATCCCTTTTCTTTTTAAATTTTATTCTTTAATTTACAAAATATATATTTTAATTTTAAAAGGTTTTCATGTTAACGCGGCGTTAACATCTAGTTAGCTATTTTTACGAATATTTTGATTGTATTTAGTACGAATACTCTTTTAATTCCACTCTTCTAGAAAAAGATGGTAACACGGGTTCTATGATGAATATTTTTGCAGGAAAGGCGGATTGTTTTAAAACAGAAGTTGCGTTTTCTTCTAACATTTGGGTCGAATTGCGGAGTTTGTCATTTTTGTTCCAAAAAGTTATTATCAAGAGTGTCTTGTTTTTTTAGATGTTAGTTAAGATCTAAGAAATTGATTTGATTATTTGTTTAAAGTGAACAGTTTATAAAATTTAAGTTTTGAAGTGTATTTGATTTTAAAAGAATGTAATTTGTAAGGAAAAAGTGAGTAATGATAATCAGCTTTACTTCTGCATAACTGATAAAGAAAGATTGATAGACTGATGAACAGATAAACTGATAACGAAAATACATATACATTAATAAAAAATAAAATAATTGCCTTTTGAATACAAAAAAATATAAGCATATTGTATTAAATAAATCTTTAAATCAAGTATATAAAGGGTGTCTGCAAATTAATAAGACAATTTCATGTTTTAAGAACTTTCGAAATTTTGAATGAAACTAACCTGTTTAAAGTCAGATTAGTAGGAATATATCTTATGTTTATTGATAGAGGCAGTAAGGTGTCATAATGTAAGAATTTGGGGGTCGGAAAACCATCATGCTATCCTAGATCCCAAGTAAACGTATTTTGTGCAGTGAGTTCCACGAATTCTCTCGGCCCATTTTTCTTCGCTGAAAAGACTGTCAGAAGAATTATTTATCTGGATATGCTACAGTTTTTTCTTATGCCAATCATCACAGAAAATATACCTGGAGTTTAAACTTTTTAACAGGATGGCGAGCCTTATCGCTATCACAACAATGTTACATCTTGCCTCAATGTTGAGGTACCAGTTTGGCCATCAAGATCATCACTGGATTTCAGCGCATGAGGTTTTGTAAAGGACCAAGCGTGCACTACGTCATTTCCTACATCTATTCCTAAACTAAAAACAAGAATGTACGCTGCAAATCAATTTGATAGGCGGAAACGTGCTGACCAATCTGTCGCAAGAACTGATGAGACATTTGCATGGTAACGAAATGAAGCCAAATCAAACATTTGTGGTAATGATAAACTTGTGGATTATTTCTCTATCTTATAACATTATGTACTTTAATTTTTTCCTGTAAATTGCATGCAATAAATAATTCTTTTTTCCCAACTAATTTTTAGAAATCCTGTATTGCCTTACATCAGTGCTTCTACATTTGTTGCCCAATTTTCACAATCTAAATTTTCATCGCGCCTACCTCATGCAACAACTATGTACTGAATGCAGTAATAAAGTACTACGACGTTAAAACTACCATGCTACTTTAATTATAAACTGCACAAATTATCGAGATAAGTATTATATATTGTATGTAATTTTTATATCTGACAAGTCCAGGAGGAAGTCACTATTAATTAATAAACTTGTTTTTAATTTAGTATTGATAAATTAATTATCTTAAATACTTTTTGCCGTACTGATACATTTATAAGTATTTTATATCTGTGTGAATGTGCATTTTATTTTTTATTATGTCAGAATGTATTTTGTTTTGCTTCTGTTCAGTAAATTAATAATTATTTTAAATCTTTTATTTTCGACTTCTCGATAAGCTCCCACCCAATACGTAGGGTTATGACGCACCCTTGGGAGGGCGCACCCCACATTTTGAAAAACGCTGCATTACATGCTTATTTTTATTTCCAACAATTACATATTGGTAATTATAAAAGTTTTCTCTAACAAAGTAAAATTTTTTTATAAGTGTAGCCTTTTGTAGAAACACACTTTAATAATTTAGTGCACTTTTTATACTACGACTTAAGAGTTTATTTTCTTTATAATGTAAATACAATTCTTGTGTTTTGGTAAAGGATGTAATCATATAAATGTAGATGTGCACCTTATACACAATGGTGATATAATATAATCAAAACATTTACTCAGATACAAAAAGCTAAATTTCTTTTTTCCCCTACTACATAATTAACTCGAGAACTTAATAAGGAAACAAGAGACTCCTCATCATTGATGTCACGGAACTCAGAGTACCTTACTTTAATGAAAAAGCTTTTTTTTCTATCTTTACGGCTAATACATAAGGAACAAACATCTTGTAAAAGGATCTTGAACACGACAATAATAAAGGAAAAAAGGAATAATGATCACCTAACATCTCTGAACTAAATTAAGGTGCAAGTAATGTTTATCATTTACATATTGTGTGGAAATGTAAAGGCAAGTGAGAATATTTCTATAACCTTTAAAAAGTAGATCTTATTTTAATTATCTCTCTTCTTCTCTGTCTTATTTTTCACTTGAAGTTTTTTCAGCATTCCTTTTTTAGTATTCTAAACTTATCATTACTTAAAATGTATATAAATTATTGTAAGGATTATATTGTGATAAATTACTAAAATGAAATAACGCTACTAGAATACCAGAATAAAAGCATACATTATTGCTTTTATTTCAAATAATAAGCCTATTATTCTATACTTTTATTATTTTTCAGAATTTTTTATAAATGAGATGTTATTTGATGTTATCTTAAACTTTAATTCTATGCAGTGACAATCGAATTCTTTTCTGTTAGAGTAATAATGTAAAAAATTTAGTTTTAACATTAAATTTTCTTTTTTAAATCTTCAGATGCCGCCCATCCAGTATGGTGGATATGAACCTTGGCTTACAACTGAGTGAGCTCGCGTTCGAATTCCGAATAAAGCTTGGATGCATCTTCAGGGTAAAAAAGTCGGACTTTCGCCGGAAATGGATTCCCGTCTCGAATGGAAAACAGCGCACCCCTTGTGTTGTAAATAAAATATCTATATTCTTATGTGTTAGTATTGAATGTGTTTCTGTTCTTCAATCTCTCGTCTCATATGTATCTCAGGATTAAAGACAGGACAACAACAGCAAATCTTCAGATATTTTCGAACACAGAAAAGTGTTTTAAACACTTCAAAGGTTAATAAATAAGGTTTGCTTTGGGGTTAACTGTTTGAGCCAAGGTTGTTGAGTTAAAAAAGAATGAGTGAGTGAGTGAATATTAACGTCCCACTGTTCAGCTACACGAGGGCTTTTGGGGACGGTTCGCGTAATTTTGAACCATGGTCAAATGACGCGGACGACATCTGAGCTGGTACCCCCTCTCCTAACTACCACACCACACCAACGGGAGGACGTTTGAGCTCTCGACAGATTTGACGTGCATCTCTCCCCTATACGGTGGGTCTTCAGTGGCACTGGGATCGAACTCATGACATGCTAGCCACGACCCGATGCTTAGACCACTTGGCTACCGCGGCCACGAGCTAAAAAAGAAATTAAGTCATTTAAACTTTATATACTCATTAAGTTGACCATTTAACTATTAATTAAATAATTATTTCAAATAGTTCAGTTTTTTGGCAAAAAATAATACATTGAATACTTAAAAACTTTTACCAAAAAGGGGCAAGTAATAAGGAACATCTACTTAACTAATTATACCAAATGTTTATCCTTACTTACCTATTTATAATATGAAGGGATCGAACCCATGAACCGGAATAGAAGACAATGCATAATGCTAGGCATGTTGCAACTGATATACACTTCTGATGGAAGGAATTGTCCCTGCAACGGTTCTGACGAGATGGTTCCAAAATTCCTCCGTTGAATTTAAGATATCCGACTACGTTCGGAACCCTGATTTAAAAAAAAGCGTATAAATGGATAATTTTCCTGATATTTAGTGTCACTTGGATTAGAATACATGTATAAAATTGTTTTAAAAATATTATTTGAATAAAAATATTATTTAAATGCAATATTTTGGCAAAACAATTAGCTTAGAATTATCTATTTTCAAAACATTCTTTGATGAAAAATGCTTCTACAATAATAATATTTTGTTTATATAAAGCAAAGAGACTATTCCAAAGGGCCCGAACTAGGAATTTTGATAAATTCACATTATATTCAGAGTTATTACTAACTAAAATAATTATCGGTGTTTTTTCTCTTAAAATTTCTCCACTCTGTTGCATTAAACTATGGATAAATAAACTTCTAAGTTATATATTTCAAAAATCCTAGTTCAGGCTCTTCACAGAGGTCTTAGCTATTTATAGGCAAAATATTATAATTATAGAAGAGTTCTCCATAAAAAAATGTTTTGAAAATAGGTAATTCTACGTTCCTTTTTTGCCAAAATATTGCATTTAAATGAAGTGGTAGTGCATCGCGCTTCCAAGCCACTGGTCTGGAGCTCAAATTCGACTCAGCCTTTTATCTCCTCAGTGGGTTGATAAATGAGTACCAAGCTTGCTTGGGAACTGAACACTGGGGGTTCCGAGTCAGGCATACCACTTGATTGAAATACATGCATCCAATGTCACGTAAACTGCGATAGGCATAGTAGGCCTTGGCCCTCATGGGCTGTTGCGCCACTGAGTTCAGTTTTATTGGATGTAAATAATTTTTTTTACGGTAATAATATTCTTAAATCAATTTTATACATGTATTCTAATCTAAGTGACATTAAATATCATAAAAAGTATTCATTTATAGGCTTTTGCAAAGTAACAGTTCTAAAAGTAGTCGGATACCTTAAAAGAGGAAAATGAGATGCCTCCCGTTACCAGCCTAATGTTTTGGACAAGAAGGCATCTGTATAGAAGTATAATTTGATGTGACTATGCATTGTCGTCCATCTATAAAATTATCTCACGTGTAGATCAAGGATTACATTTTGATATCTTCGACTATTCCCTGTTCTCCACTAAACACACACACGTCCATATGACTTCCAAAAGAGATTCCACTTCTGTTTTAAATCACTTTTCTATAATTTTGTAAACTTGGTGATTGTTTCCTTGCTCCATCCAGAAGATAACTCAACAGTAGTTCCTCTGTAAAATGAATCTAGACTCATCTGAAAAAGTAGACTGTCATTAATGCCTTGTCCAATTGATATTTTCTTTCTTGCTCAATTCTTCATTGTATTCGATTTAATGGAATGAATCTGATCTATCTGATATAATACAAACCTTCTATGTGAAGACGATTTTGGACATTGGAAACGAAAATTATTTTCCCTAGTTTCATAAAATAGGATACAATGAATTGAGAAACTGTAAAGTGCTTCTCCTTCTTCGAGAAAAAGAACGAGGAAACGATCATGATGTGTTGTAGTCTTGTCCAAGAAGTGCAGAGAAATCAAAATGCGCCGAAGGTGTCAAAAATGGTCTTTGCAATGGCGAATAGAAACTTTGGCGAAAAAGAAGTTGATGGACCGTCAGATTTAAATCTATGTTGGGGAGTTTAGCCAATATAGAAGGTCAATTAAAAAGTACGATTAGGAGAAAGTTGAATGTCAGGACAGCGTGATGAGTTACTGTAACACGTGAGTGACCTAAAATAGAAAAAAAAAAAGAAACGAGCCTTACAGTAGTCGCATATGATGGGTAACATCTGACATGTTATCTTGGTAAATACGGAATAGTGACTTTAATCCTGAAAAAAATGAATCGGGTATGAATGGAAATAATTTGCTATCGAATAATTATTATCTTTAATGAAAATTTTATTTAATTAACACAAGGAGCAATGCAATTTTTTATCAAAAATATTTATTCTTGTTCAATTTGGGGAAAAGCGGAGACAATAGATTTATGAAAAATAAAATATGACACATATACTTGGGATTTCAAAGTATTTAAAAATCGTTGAAAAACAGCGTCAATAACAGTACCACTATTAGTTGTCGAAACATTTCGATTTGTGTTCATTTCGAGCTTGAGTTCATCTTTCAGAAAAGCTATGAGAGGCTCATCTTCTGGCAAACTGAAGTTAACGTTAAAATCACCACCCAAAATCCTGAGAAGCGCGAGTGATAGTTTTTTTTTTAGAAGAGAACCACCTTCGGTATACGGTAAAGTACAAAATGAAGGAAATCCTTAATTTTTTTAACTGTTTGATTCGGAGAAATGTATGCGACCACCAAAATAACTGTTTGTCCATTTTCAAACACAACGAGAACTGAGACTTTGACATTTTAGCGTAAGAATCGAAAGTTTATTCTGGAGGCAGTCTAATAAGACTTACTGGTATGTGCGGAAGGCTAACTGCTCAATTGCTATTACAGTTGGACCCCGATACGAGGGTAGCGAAGAGACACCATCAAGCGCATGTTTAAAAATTAGAAATATTAGAGAAAATCAAAAATACCCGTTTACTCAATAAGTTAGTTTTCTTTAATCGAGAAATCTTTGTTAATCGCAATTAAAAATATTATATTGCACAGCGACAAGAATTAACCTCAAAGTATGAAAATGATACGCACTTAAATATTTATTCACGTCGTATTTTTTTTAAGAATGCTAAGCTTTGTCAGACGCTTAACAGGAAATATAATTATTAATATATAGTTTACACATATATAAATATATCCTCAGAGATTTCACACACAACGAGCCCTGAGACTTTGACCTTTGAGCGTAAGAATCGCAAGTTTATTCTGGATGAAGTCTAATAAGACTTGCGGAAGGCTGGCGGTTTAATTGCTACTAGAGTTGGACCCCGAGACGAGGGTAGCGAAGAGACACCACCAAACGCGCTGATTGGTCAAATTAAACAGCGCGCGCTTCTTCGACTTCCTGTTACGCATTTCCGTCCCTTTTCACGAAATCACCCCAACAAATATCCAACAACCGAGAGTAAAGATGTTACACATAAAAAAATTAAATTATGCTTTATTTTTTATTGAAAATATATTTTACTGTCTGAATACAGCAATGAAATCACTAGGAATTCTGAGAAAAATACAGTTGTATAAATTAAGACATTTTTGTACTTTTTTATAATTATAATTTATAATGTAAGAGAATTTGTCTTGCACATATAGAAAATAAAGGCTTATGATTTGTAAGGAACGGCGTTCAATTTTATAAGAAGTTTAAATTTAAAATTCCATTCATCATATCAAAGTATTAAAACTAGTGATTTAGAGTTTCACTTAAACTTTTAGTAAACATAATAATACGTTGATGCAATGAGTAAGACATAAGGAAACTAAAAATGCACTGATTAATAAAAAAAAAACTCCTACACAATTTATCAGAAAATATTTGATACCCTTGTCGTAGTCTCCCACTACCCCTTTGCATATTATCTATGTTAGGATATGTAGGATTCATAATTAATGACTACTCAAATAATAAATCACTTATTTATTATTTCTTTAAGATAGAAATTCACAATTAATAATCAACTTTAAGAACAATAAATTATCATGGAGTGTTATCAGAATTCAATTATGGACGACGGAATACTAACTGATATCACGAGGGGAATAACACGTACAATCAAACTACACATTTAAATCTAAACTACAAAAGTTACAGACCTGAAATCTTCTTCAGAAGGAACCTGGAAACTAGTAGAATTTATGAAGTGGCTATAATCTAGGATATCTTCAATAACTTCTGAACCGCCTTAATGAATCTTTTTCAATAATCTTCTTTCCTCTATCAAATTTCACTTCATTAAACTAAACGCTTAAAAACACCTTCTTAGGCAACCACGTAGTTTACTTTTTAATCCCAAACACGGAGTTCTACTCTATCAAACCGCTTAGTCACCCTCTTCTCTTCATTTCATTTCTCCCTTTTATATCTCTTTCGAACTCGCTAAACCCGAAACTATCTTATTTACATAAGTCACACTTTAAGCTCTCAGTGGGGATTGGTCAAAATAAATACAATTTAAAGTTTATAAGAGAAGGTTAGTGAAACGCGTAAGCACCCGTCACAACCCCCTCCGAGAAAAAAAGCGTGACTTATTGAAGGTCTAAACGACCTGCAAGAATTCGCTTAATTTACCTAACATCTGAAAAACACTAAACCTGCATAAATATTTTAACTACTCTAGAATGCCTAAAAATACTGAACTTGTAAAAAGTTCCACGAACTTTATAATGCCTGAAAATACTGAATTTGCAGAAAATTTTAACTCTCTAAGTTAGAAACTTTAATTAAACTAGCACACAGAAATGACTACTCAAAAGGGGTACTCCACTTCAATTTATTGTTCTTGCACAAGATTAGGTTTCCTACAGTGCATCCCATTCGGGCGAAGATCAGGGGAAAACCTTTCAAGGAAAAAACCCTGATCATGCACTTTACTTAAGAGCTAATAAATATAAAAAATTTTACAACAGTATCTTTATACGACATCAAACTTTCATCACATCACTATGTTCAGGGACTGCTGCCCTGAAAGGAAACCTTGTCAATTTTTCTAAAACATGACATTAAATGCACAGAACTTTTATACAACTTCCTTATTGACATAAAACATAGCATACATTATATTATATATATATAGTTTAGTAACAAAATAACCCTTATCTGGTTCCATTTTCAAAAATTCCCAATCAATCGCGCTGCGCTGTTAATGTTTTTTGTTAGTATTCCTAATTACGCCGTGCCCAGAAACCAGACATTACTTATACATCTTAATAATTACACACAAAATATATACATTTTACATAGAATATATTACAACAAACAATACAAGTAATCTCACATATAAAGCCACGTCTTTAATGTGTAGCAAAACAATTGCAATTCAACAAATGTTTTTCCACAATTTGGAAAAAAATTAAATACAAAAGTCTTTTCAACCGATATGAAAATGCACACAACTCAGTGACACTTTTGTACGTTAACTTTACAAAAAAATTAGACTAGCCCACATGGAAAATACTCCGAACTGTCTGTCAGAGGAAAAATAAACAAATTAGAATTATACAACCTGACTAGTCTTTAGATCCAATCTGCATAGGCTTTGTCTCCCACCATGGCTTCCGTGCTGGATGACCTTGTCTTAGAGTTGTCCACTCTGCGCTCCAACCTTCTGGGTCTCCTCTTCCATCGAGTCCGTTGAAGTTGATATGCTCTGCTGAGGCGTTGTTTTCTTCTGTGAGAACTGGAACTTGGCTGTTGTCCACTCGACGTCGGTCCGAAGATTGTATGGACAGCTCCTTTCCTGATGAGGTCTGTTGTACTTGAATCTGTGGAATGGTCCTGGAACTGCTCTTTCAGAACTATTTTCTTCCACTTTCTATAACGCTTCCTGGAGGGACGAGAGGACATTGAGAGGAAATCTTTCTTTTCTCGCGATCTACTTGGGCCTCTGGTCTCTTCTTTCGTACATTGTCATTCCAGGATTCAGGCCTTCCTCTTTTCTCTCTCTCAGTGTATAAAGGTCTCTTTTTCCTGAAATTATACGCGCCATCCCCCGAAGAAACAGTAGATTCCGTCCGTCCACGTTTTTTTCTCACCTCCACTCCATCGCGTCTATTCGCAACTATATCTCTACTACCATTTACATTTCCTGATTTCGATCCTTTACGACCACCCCTATCATTCTCCGATTGCACCAATGACGACTGCGCATCATCTGACCTGATTGATGTCACTGCACCATGATCACTACTAGTGTTACTTTCCGACTCGGCAACACTGTCTTCTCTTTGATGGTAAATTCTCACCTGATCCACATTAACCGTTATTCTTTTACCAAATTTTAATATTACTAATTATTATTATTTTTTACACTCAGAACTTTATATGGGCCTTCAAACTTTGGCATAAATTTACCTACTATTTTTTTACATTTTGAACTTAACGGGTGAGTTTGAACTAATACTAGATCACCAACTTTCACATTATTTTCACGCCTCTTTTTATTATAATATTTCGCCCACTTCTCTTGCTGGCGCTTTGTATGAATTCTAGCTTCCTCAAACAACCTTTCTATGTTCCACAAACTAAATCTGATCCATCAGTTACCATAACTAATTTCTGAAAAGGAGTGATTAAATTTCGACCTAAAAATAATTCCGCCGGTGTTTTACCCGTTGTCTCATGTACTGCTGTCCTAATCGCATAACCGAACTCTTGCAGAAATTGATCCCAGTTAGTGTGATTATCCGCGACAAAACTCGAAATCATTTTTAAAAGAGTGCGATTAACTCGTTCTGTTTGATTAGCTTGTGGACGATATACCACAGTTTTAACGTGTTTTATGTGCAATCTGCGACACACTTGCTCGAAAACTTCGGATATCATTTGGGGACCGTTGTCGGTGACTAATTTTACAGGAGCTCCATAACGCGCAATATAATTCTCAAAAAATGCATTGGCAATTGCTTTAGCCGAAGCTTTCCTTAAGGGAACTATTTCAACCCATTTAGAAAAATTATCTGTAATTACTAAAATAAATCTATAGGTTCTGGACTAGTTGCAGGGTATGGGCCTAACAAATCTAAAGACACGATTTCATTCGGAAAATTCGTTATTATGGGAATTATTGACCAGCTGGTAATCCGTTTTTATAATTAATTTTTTGACATTGGTCGCAGGTTGCTACATATTTATAAATGTATTTCCTCATGTACGAAAATAACACGCGTCCTTTAATTTTAAGTAGGTTTTCTTTTTGCCTAAATGACCTGCCATAGGCGAGTCATGAAATTCTCGCATAACATCTTTACGTAATGTTTTAGGTATAAAACCCTTAATTCACCTAGTGTGGTTGTATACTTTGCATAATATAGCAAACCGTCAACGATTTTAAAGTCATTGGACCAATTTCTGCAGATCGATTCATTAACAGAACTATCGTCCGGATTTTCCAAAAACTTCATTATATGCCTAGCTCCGGTCATTTCTCTGTTCCTCTCTTAACTGTTCTCTAGAAGATAATACTAACGATCTAATCACCGCACAAGACACTTTTGGTTCCTCATTACTTTCTAACGGGTTTCTAGACAACATATCAGCCACTAAATTTTGCGTACCTGGGCGATGTTCCCATTCTACATTAAAATTTGCCAACTTAAGCGTCCACCCTATCATTCTAGATGACAAATTCTTTCCCTTTGTTAATTTGGTAAGTGCAGAATGGTCTGTTATCACTTTAACCGGCAAGGATCCGAAATACGTGCGATATTTATTTAATGCCCATATGACAGCTAAACATTCACGTTCCGTCACAGTATAATTCCTTTCTGCTCGGTTTAAAGTTCTCGATGCAAACGCTATAGGCCTATTATCTATGTCAATACTGCTCCTACCCCACTGAGCTCGCATCCGTATAGAGTTCAAACGGCTGGGAAAAATCTGGTAATTGTAACACTGGAGCTTCTGTCAGTGCTTTCTTAATACGATCAAAGGCTTCCTGCGCTGATTCCGACCAATGGAACTTAGAGTTTTTTTCGTTTTAATTATATAAGGGTTCACACATGTCTGCGTAGTTTTTAATAAACTTTTGATACCAACCCGTCATTCCTAAAAATTTTGCTATTGTTTTGCCGTTTTCGGAGGCTTCATTTCAATAATTGCTTTTACCTTTTCCTCATCTGTTTTAACTCCTTCTTTATTAATAACTAAACCCAAATAACGTAATTGTTCCCTCGCGAAATGACATTTCTCGCGATTCAATGTCAAACCAGCCTCTGCAATAATCTGAATACTTCCCGTAAATGTTCTACATGGCTTTCAAAAGATGGAGACGCGATTATAACGTCATCCATATAACAATGGGCAAAACGGCCGAGGACTGGCCTGAGGATCATCTCAATGGCCCTTTGAAATTTGGAGCTGCCCCCGAAAGGCCAAATGGCATGCGAGTAAACGCAAAAGTACCATTTTTGTAACAAACGCCGTCTTATGCACATCTTTGGGGTCTACTGCCATCTGAAAGTATCCGCTGCGTAAATCAAGTGATGTCATAATTTCGGTGTGCGGAATATTAGTGATCAAATCATCAATTATTGGTAGCGGATATCGCGGATATCTCGTGACCGCATTTAACTTCCTATAATCTATTGCAAACCTATAAGCTTCTGGGTCATCTAACGGCAACCCGTTTTTCTTCCGACATAAAACAATGGAGACGCGTAGGGCGATGTTGTTGGAACTATTGTTCCATCACCCAACATCTTCTGAACATGGTAGTCGATTATACCCTGTTTGACCTGTCATAGCGATAAGGTCTCGAAAAAACAGGAGACTATCCCCGTGTCAATTTCATGACAAAATACATGTGTTAGACCAGGCTTAAGCGAAAACACCCATGAAATTCTTTAAATAAAATCTGCAATTCTTGCTTTTGTTTTGAATTTAACTTAGTGTTAGATAAATCTATTTGAACCGGTTCGTCCAAAATTGCCACTTTTTCCGTTTCGAATCCGGAATGATTAACGATTTAGACAGGAAATCAAAACTAATTTTCGCGTATGACATGAAATCAACACCCAGGATGCATGGATATTGCATCTCAGCAATCACATGAAATTTCCATAACTCGAAAATTCTCTTATTTTAATTTTCAACTCAACTGTGCCTAAATTTCTGCACTGTGACCCTTGAGCTGTAACTACTTCAGCTAACGATTTTTTTAAAGGACAGAAAGAAAAATATGACCGGTACGTTTTTTCTGAAATAAATGACTTTTCCGCACCTGTATCCCAGAGCGCTTTTAAAAAGTATCATTCAACAAAATCGGCACATACGGAAGTTCAACTGGTGATAATCTCAATGAATTAAGTCTAATTCTATTAGGAGGATTTGACTCAATACGATCTCTTTTAAAGTTTAAATTGGCATTTCTTTGCCTTTCGCTGTTGCAATCAACACGCCTCCAATTCTGTTTTGCTGAATCATCATTAGGACCCTTCATAACCACCATCCTACGGTTCTGATACCGGTCTGTTCTCTGATTTGGCTGATTGTATCGATTTCCACCCTCGAATCCTTGATTTTGATAATTACGACGAGAAAATTATTCGCACCCTGCCTAGTCCTCTTTGATCATTTTGACTATTTCCGACCCCAGTATCTCTCCAATTTCTATTATTCCTTCTTTCCTCAGGATTCCTACTCACATCCCAACTTCGTCTAGCAAAATTATTACTCGAACCCTGATTTTCCCTGCAGTTATGACGTTCCTCATACCGTCTACCAACTCTATCAATTGAGTTTTCGTTGTGGGGTTTCGAACTTCTAAATAATCCATTATTTGGGGTTCTAGTCGCATTACTATGTGATCAATCAATTTTATCTCATCATAATTAATTCCAAGGTTTTATGTATTTTTAACACTGAAAAATAAAGTCTGACGGGGCTTGACCTCTCCGTTGTTTTGACGAAAAAAACTGAGCTTCTAGCTCTGATTTATTCCGTATTACCGGAAAACTATCTGATAATTTCTTTTTAAGTGTTGCAAATGCAGTCGCTTCTTCATTTACACACTCGAAGCCGACCTGAACCAGTCTAACGCTCTCCCAATTAAATGACCTTTTAAATATGCACACGATAGATTCGCCGGTATTTCATAGTAAGCTATATTATCATCATTATTTAAAACTCAGACACATTTTCTTTACCCGAAAAATAACTCCGGCAAAACTCTAAATCCTGCACCTGCTCTTAATTCCGGTATTTCGTTTGGGCGCCAGTGTCGTAGTCTCCACTACCCTTTGCATATTATCTATGTTAGGATATGTAGGATTCATAATTAATGACTACTCAAATAATAAATCACTTATTTATTATTTCTTTAAGATAGAAATTCACAATTAATAATCAACTTTAAGAACAATAAATTATCATGGAGTTTATCAGAATTCAATTATGGACGACGGAATACTAACTGATATCACGAGGGGAATAACACGTACAATCAAACTACACATTTAAATCTAAACTACAAAATTACAGACCTGAAATCTTCTTCAGAAGGAACTGGAAACTAGTAGAATTTATGAAGTGGCTATAATCTAGGATATCTTCAATAACTTCTGAACCGCCTTAATGAATCTTTTTCAATAATCTTCTTTCCTCTATCAAATTTCACTTCATTAAACTAAACGCTTAAAACACCTTCTTAGGCAACCACGTAGTTTACTTTTAATCCCAAACACGGAGTTCTACTCTATCAAACCGCTTAGTCATCCTCTTCTCTTCATTTCATTTCTCCCTTTTATATCTCTTTCGAACTCGCTAAACCCGAAACTATCTTATTTGCATAAGTCACACTTTCAGCTCTCAGTGGGGATTGGTCAAAATAAATACAATTTAAAGTTTATAAGAGAAGGTTTAGTGAAACGCGTAAGCACCCGTC
>BMAO01009504.1:0-26610 GCA_019973975.1 Trichonephila clavata | reverse complement strand
CACTACCCCTTGCCCCTTGGGTTTGTGGATTACGCCATGGTGGCCATAAAGACGTCTGCGTTTAGCTGGAAATCCTCGAGAGAAACGTCAGCAATGATGTCAGAGCTGATCGTCTAGGATTCCAGTTTATAAATATGTTTCGTTCTCAGCAATGAATGCCACCTTCAAACTATGAATTGAGATAGAAGACCATCTCATTCGTGTGGGTGCCAAAGTCAATAATTCTTATCACTTATGGTTTTGCACAGGCATTTCAACCATTATATTTAATTTCATTGTATGGAGTACTTATCTTTTACGAAGCGGGGGATGCATCTAAGCTATTCTGTGTATAAACTTGACATCTCAATGATATTTCGATGATATCTACGGTTGGTTGCGTAACTCTTCATGGCACATATGGGCCCGTTTTAACTCCGGCGAACTTAGCACTTCATATTGTTACCAGTATTGGTGCAAGTGGGATTTTTCCTTATTCATCTTATTCGTTTTCCCTTTCTTTGTTTTTGCTCTTTGGAGAGTCTTTCCATTAGCCACCACCTAGGGACCCACCGTGTCTTGGAATGGGATGATAGTGGATGGCTGAAATGATAGTGCATGGCTTGGCCACTCTTGTTCATTTCTCACTTTTGACATCACGGAACACCCTAACCCCACCCTCTTGTAAACTAGTACAGTAAATTAAAGAAATCGTTTTGCAATTACAATATGAAAATACACATTATTGTGTGAACTGTTTTCAACTTGTTAATTATGATCTTTTTCATCGCTTATCCCTTACTGTCTTTTTACTTTTAGACATGATTTTTCTTTGTTGAGTCACTGTCATTGTACTTGTACAACCAAGATTTTCTTTGAGCTTTGATCATTGCAAAACCATTGATGACATCACTGTTATCACTCTCTTTTGGAATGTCATTTTGAGTGCATAGCAACAGCAAATTATTAAACTTTTCTTTCTCCATAGTAGATCTTCATTTCACTCTTTACTTTCTTAAGGGCGGAAATTCTTCTCTCATGACTTCTAGGTGGTGGTAACATATTTGTAACTTTAATTTTCTCTCTTTTTTGTCCTCCAGTTTTTTTCTTCCCAAAACTTTTGTGCCCCTAGGCAGGTGCCTAAGCGGAAAAGTGGCCCTGTGGTACATAATACTCGGACTATTTATAAACAGGATCATTCTGGTTCCCATAAGTTTCGCATATCTTTATGTCTACTTTTGTACTGTCACTTTTCCAGCAAGGTTACTAGACACTTCGTTAATTGAATATGTACGAAAACATAAGTTAATTATGATTTGTATTATATTCTTATCTCACTATTTATAAGTGAATTTCCCACACAAAATATATCATAAAAAATTAAGTATACATGCGCAATTATAATTAGTTTCAGTTGTTAGAAAACGAAACTAACGTTTGATTGTCTAATGATAATGGTGTTGATAACACAAGCACATTTCAGACATCCTACAATTAAAGTTACAGAGAAACATTCCTCTTTCATCAACATATACAAGCGAGAATCTGCTCCAGGGAGGATTCCACAAATTACTGATTTTATCATAAAATGTGCAATTTCTGGCCTTTGATGGCACTTAAGACCTAATTTTCTTTCCCTCATTATCAGTGCATTAGTTTTAAACATCTTCATGGTGTTTCATTTCTTTACTTTTTTTGTTTTTGCATTTTATTTATTTATTTTAAACAAGGGCATAGATTAAACTTATTACACTACAATGCATAAGAACATCAAAACACAATATTCCCATCTCTTTAAGTATTAAAAAAGTAAGTTTAATGATTACCAGTGACCCCAAGGTTTTGTTATATATAAAATTATTACAAAAATTAACACTTATATTAATAATTTACATGGTTGAAAAAAATCCCTTTTCTTGCGATCAAAAGTTACGCGATTCGCTCCTCAATTCCACCGTTTTCCGCGTATACACACGTATGTGATGTATTGGCGGGGGGGGGGAGAAAAAGGAATAAAAAAAATACGAAAATCCTCAGAAACGGGAACAAATCCTTCGCAAACACTGTGTCAAGTTCTTTTATTGTAATCCATAGCTATCGGAATAATTCTGTGGATACCAGTACACAGAAAAGATCGTACTTCAGAGATACGTATATATACGTCCAGTGCAATTAATGCTTTGGATGAGTGAGACGTTTATATACGCGGTGGCACTTAAGAGGTTAAAGTCGTACTGTAGCTTTAACGTCAAAGTATTAGTATTATTGAATTCAATACAATATATTTTTACGAAGGGTGGCGCGATAAAAATTATTACTGAATATTGGGTAGCAAATATTGAAACTTTGAGAATCACTGCTATAAACTATATATATCATAATTTACTTATATTTTTACTTTTCTTATTTCAAATTTATTAAGTGCGGTATTTCAATTTCCTTACAGTTTAATATGTTCTATCATATTTAATACATATTTTCAAAAAAAATATAAAGCAAGTTCAAAAATAAAATTATTTAATCTGTAACCTATAACATTAAAGAGATTGAATATACGAAAACTAATCTCCTACAGAATTTTATAAATTCATTCTTCGAATAACATCAAAAATTTTCTTCTGTATCCGTTACTGTTGACTGAGGGGAGAAAAGGTCATGTCATTATCTGGCACTGTTACTTGATTGAAATTGGACTTTGTTTTTTCTTTAAAACATTTTTTCCCCTCCGAACGTAAGACGTTAATCATAAAGGACTACAGTTGCCATTCAATCATCGTAAAAAGAAGCAATTAGAAAATTCTTTTCACGTCCTGACAACGGATTTTAATAACAATAGGACACTACTTCGAGGCCCATTGTGTGCAGATTTTAAAATGTAATCTTCGAGAAGAGTAAGAAGAGATAAGGGTAAGGGAAAAAATCAATGGAAGTAATTGAGCTTTGTAAAAATCGAACAAGTATTATGGAATATGTGAAGAGAAAAAAGAACGTATTAAAGAATGTTTTCGTGAAGAGATACTCTCTATGAATAAAATTAAGACACATTAAAAATTGCCAATTTTCTAGGATAGGCTTGGAAACGACTTAGGCATTGAAATGTGTTTTAAAGATTTTTCTTTCGTTTCAAAATTTATTTAAAAACCTTATGTAAACTTTGGAGAAAAAGAATTTCTACGTAATCACAACTGCAAGTTAAGCTCTAAGTTTCCGGGTATTATTTTGGTTACTGTCGTTTAACTGAAACAGATATTTTTTAGTTTTGTATGTAAAAAATTCAGTAAAAATTGTTAAGATTATAAAATGTTCGTATTATTTCACACTATATTTTTCTTACCTACAGTTTATTGTTATTTGCAAACTAATGCATTTTATTTTATTGAAACAAAGACAAGAGCATAGATTTAGGAACATAAGCAAAAGAATTTTGAATGAATAACATTAGGATTTCAAATTCACTGAGTTTAATAACTGAGATACTCACGCATATTTTCTGAATTATTTCGTAATAATTAATAATATGATACCCTTCAGTTAGAATAAATAATTTAAAAAAAATACAGTTGTTTGGTAAAATTTTAATGTAAGCCTTCACTCAACAAAAAAAAAACTACTTTTTTAATTATACAGGGTGTTTCATAAATGATGGGAGTAACTTTAAGGGGTGATAGTACACATCAAGACGAGTAATAGTAAATAGGAAACCAAGTGTCCCAAACGTCTTCCGAAGGAGAAAGGCGCCATCAAAGTTTAGGGTCCTAAATTTCAAATGATGATAAAAACGGGAAAATGGATCGATTCATTTGCGGTTTTCACTAAAATCATTCTTTAAATTAGTATTTTCATTAAAAAAGTTTTAAAGACAAAGTTAAAAAAATGCCGTTAGAGGGCGCTCTAGACTTTGGAGTACCGAACAACTACCTTTTACCAGTATTTTTTTTATTTTGTTAAATGTTTACAAAAGCTTAGATTTTAACTTGAATTTTGAGCGCAATTGAAACCATCTGGGAGCGGTTAAGTGGCGCAAATGTAACCGCGTTTAGGGAGGAAAAATTGAAATGCTCGTATGTAATGATCAAAATAAAAAACGATAAAGCAAACTTTAAGAGGCGATAGTACAACACCAAAACAAGTAACATTCATCAAAGAAATCATACTCGTAATTTTAACCCGAAGGTGATAGAGGGCGCTGAAACAGATTTCGTTTTAAGATACAAAAAGGAAACAAAGAACATTTACGTTATAAAAAAAAGTTTAATTAGAAATGATTACAATATCTGTTCGAAACACTGACCATTAGAGGCGATGCATGCGGTACAACGGCGAAGAAGGGATTCACGAACCCTCTGAAACACGCCAGGAGTATCGCGCACCTCTCCTGCAGCTGCCGAAAGTCTGGCGACGAGTTCTTCTGCAGTTTCGATAGGAGTCTCATACATAAGACTCTTCAATGTCCCCACAAAAAGAAATCCAGGCATGAAAGATCGGGCGATCGCGCTGGCCAAGGGACAGGACCACTTCGCCCAATCCATTGATTTGGAAAGGTTGCGTTTAGATAATTTCGCACCTCTGGCGCAAAATGAGCTGGTGCTCCATCCTGCTGGAACCACATTACTCGCCGGATACGAGGGGGAACATCTGTTATCATTTCCGGCAGCACCTGTTGCAGAAAGGTAAGATATTTTTTTTCCATCCAGGCGTTCTGGCAGAAGATAAGGTCCAAGTAGATGGTCACCAATTATTCCTGCCCAAACATTTATGGAAAATCGTCGCTGATATGCATGTGTAGAAGACGCATGTGGATTTACATCTGCCCATTGGTGGGAATTGTGGGAGATAAATGTACCGTCACGTGTAAATGTACATTCATCTGTAAAAAGCACAGTTGCACCAAAATCGGGATTTAGGGTGTGCTTCTGCAGATACCAGCGAGCAAAATCCATTCGACGAGGAAAATCCCTTTCAGTCAGTTCCTGGACTCGTTGGACATGAAAAGGATGCATACTTTCATCCTTTAGTATCGCCATGTCGTGGAGGGTGATACTTCAATTTGACTAGCCACTGCTCGCGTGCTTGTATTTCGATGATCAGTCACCATATCCAGAATTTTTTCTTCCACGGCTACCGTTCTGTTAGACTTCGCACGGCCTGCATTTGAACGTGCCCCAAAAAAGGATCCTGTCTCACACAACTGTCTGTGCAAGCGCACAAATGTTTTATCATTGGGCAACCGCCTGTTGGGAAACTTTTTTTCCGTACAATCGTCGCGTCTCTGCACTATTCCCATTTGCAGTTCCGTAGATGAAGTGCATATCAGCCTTTTCTTGATTAGTGAAGGGCAACATCTTTCGTTACGTTTGTACTGTGATTTACACTTGCACACTCGGGTCAGTGGCTTTTATCTTAATAACAATTTGCATATGCGTTCTTCTTCTTCCCCATATCACAATTTCATGTTCTTCTTCCAGAATCTTGCAGCTAAAACGCTTGCATGGATAAAATTTGAAGATGCTCTAGCACGTTTGCGTTTGAATTCAATCATGCATTTTTCTAATCGAAGTTGATTGTTTTTATGTTGTACTATCGCCTCTTAAAGTTTGCTTTATCGTTTTTTATTTTGATCATTACATACGAGCATTTCAATTTTTCCTCCCTAAACGCGGTTACATTTGCGCCACTTAACCGCTCCCGATGGTTTCAATTTTGCGCTCAAAATTCAAGTTAAAATCTAAGCTTTTGTAAACATTTAACAAAATAAAAAAAATACTGGTAAAAGGTAGTTGTTCGGTACTCCAAAGTCTAGAGCGCCCTCTAACGGCATTTTTTTTAACTTTGTCTTTAAAACTTTTTTTAATGAAAATACTAATTTAAAGAATGATTTTAGTGAAAACCGCAAATGAATCGATCCATTTTCCCGTTTTTTATCATCATTTGAAATTTAAGACCCTAAACTTTGATGGCTCCTTTCTCCTTCGGAAGACGTTTGGGACACTTGGTTTCCTATTTACTATTACTCGTCTTGATGTGTACTATCACCTCTTAAAGTTACTCCCATCATTTATGAAACACCCTGTATATGAAAGTTCTTATAACTATACCAATGACAGCAATTTTATTGCAGAATTGGTGGAATATTATTTTACTAATATAGTAAAATATTTTAAAAGGGTACCTGAACATCATACACACTCAAAAAATCGATTTTTTCAATTTAATATTAAAAAGTGGTGCACGTTTTCTGAATCTAAAAATGCATAACAGTTATATGTTCGTTGATAAAATAACCTTAAAATATAAAGGGAAAAATCGATAAAAATGTAAACAAGTGACTATGCCTTCTTTGACACATTTTAAAAGATATTTCATCCTGTGTTTAATGTACGTAAACCATTAATTTGTTTTTACCTGAAAGGAACAATAATATTTTAATCAATTTAACATCTATTTTTTTCTTGAAAAACTAGTTATGCATAAGAAAAAAGGAAACAATCGAGATTTTGAAAACATTAAAATGTTATGCTTTTTTCAAAGAAATTATACAATTATTTTAGCAAAAAACCATTTGACTATATTTTGTTCATTGTTTTATTGATGTATGTACATTCCAGAAATATATTAAAGAATTGTATTAAAGAAATATTATATTTAAGAATTGCATTAAAGAAATATTATATCCAAGAAGTAGTTTTATAAAAAATGGTGCTTAAATGAAAATATGCTTGATAAAGTATGTTAATTTTCAGCAATAAAAAAGGGGAAAAACTTTTAGATCTAAAATTACTTTTTTAATTGTAAAGAATGTTTAAAGTATCATTATGAGGTATATAAAAATAGGCAGGAAAATATTCATCATTTGTGTAATATGTGAAAACATTGTGCTAATTTTTTTTACCTTTTTGTCTTTACACTTAAAAAAAACATTGAGCTATATTTTTTCCAAATTTTTTATACTTCTACACAGAGTACCTGTACATATAGCGAACCTAATTGTTTCTGCCTAAGTTGTACATAGTTTTTAAAAAAATAGTTTTATGTGTGAAGGGAGAAAACAATAAAAAATTTCAATGTTATAAAGTTTTATAATTTTTAAAAAAAAGCTGTACTAACATTTTATTAAAAAAGTAGGTTCAATATAATTTGTGAATTGTTTTATACATGTGCAAAAAAATATTTTACACATTTAAGAGATACTTTAAAAAAATGGTACGTAAACATAAGTGTATGTGTATTATATATCTCCAAAAATTATCTTCAAATTAAATTAAGCAGAAAAAAATTGAAACTAAATTTACTTTTTTAATTCTACAGAATGTAATTAAAATTTCTTTATTGAGAACACAAAAACTCTAAGCTCTATATAAAATTTTTAAAGATATATATATACCATAAAAAAAGAGTTTTAATTTGGACATTTTACTTTCCGTACATGTCCTGATACACTTTTAAAGAAGAATTAGTTTCACCGATGAAAATTTCATCCAAAAATTGCATTATAATTTTTAATTTGCATCAATGTTTGTTTTATTTACAAAATTGAGACTCAATCTTTTTTTTAAAAAAAATATGTCACATTTTATAACTGAATGCTTTGTGCTCTATGGATTCTGATCCCTGACCTTCATCTCGTTCTTCCGTTTGTGTAGTCTTACGAAATTTGAAAATTACTGATTTTTATAGTTTTGTTTATAACAGCATTCTCTGCGAAATTGAAATGATGAACTGCAAAAGACACCATTTTGGATTAATGTAGATTTAACTTGAATTAGAGTGATTTAGTTCTAGGGTGATATAAAACCCTACGTAATTTTACTACAAATTAAATTTATGTTTTTTTATGCTGGATTTTTCTGTTTAATTGATGTTAAATTTTACTTTTCATATTTTTTCTCAAGTTAAAAATCTATGATCACTAAATTAAATACAAATAATTGTTTTCCTACTCGCTTCTTCTTTAAGGAATCAGCCTTCCTATTTGCTCTAAGATTAAAATAAAAGAATAAATTTAAGATAAGCCTCAAATCTCTTACTGTCCATCAGTATTCATAATCAGTTTTGTGCTGTCTAACTAATTATGCTTAAATTCTGTTTAGGTGAGGGGGGGGGTCATATTTTGAATGAAGTTTGAATTAATTTATAATTTATTTAATTATATAAATTAATGTTAATAATCTTTTGTTGTTGAAATAATTTATTCAATGAAAATTCTGTATGCAAAGGGAGAAAAATAAAAGAACATGGAATGAGGGTTAGATGGTTTAATTTTTAACATTGAAGTACATTTCAATATAGAAATCGATATAATTTTAAATTTTTTCATAGATTTGAAAGATATATCTGAAACAGTACTGATTCATTATAAACTTTCAAGGTAAACGATTCCAATGTTTTGACTTTGTGCTTTAGATAACAAACGTTACAACAACTTTCGAAATTATAAAATGTATTTAGTTATTAAATAAATTAAGTTTTTTTTTCAGTTGGAATACAAATGTGTCTGGTTATTTTTTTGAAAATTAATTGGTTTTACTGACAACCCTTACAATAAAGTAACTATACAACAAATCAGGATTGGCAATTATTTTGGCTCGAGGGCTACATTGTAGAAGCGGAGAATAAAGTAGAGCTGCATCTTTTCAAAATAATTGTATTCAGTAGTTAACATCTAAAAAATGTATGAATTGTTCCATATAAAACCCAATAAATATAAGCAGAATAAAATATTTGCTGTTATATTAAATTTATTTACTGTGCTAATTTCATGCCATCTATCGCTTCAAGCTCATTTAATTTTAATAAACTAACTGAAATAGGTTACGAGAAACTCTTTGTGGGCTGCAATTTGACCACCCATGCAATAAAGTAGCTAACATATTGTCATAAATCGTGCTTCTCAAACTTTCAATATTTGCGACCCAATTTTCAGTCATAATTTTCGTTGCCCCCAAAATAACAATGTATTGAATACAATAATAATGTACTTAGAAGCTAAAGCCACAATACAACCTCAATTACAAACCATACAAATTATCAAGATAAGTATAGAATTTTGTACACGTTACTTTTATAAGTAAGAGGAGTTTTGAGTTACTTTTCAGTAATAGGATAAGGTAGAGCAAGGTTTTTCAAAAAAGGCTTAGTATTAGAAATTGACACTCTTTTTCTGTACTTATACTCTTTATCTGTATTTACTTTAAAATTGAAACACAGTTGAAGTATGAATATGGAAAAATAACTTAGAATGTCAATTTCTAATATTATACCTTTTTTTGAAAAACTTTGCTTTGCAAGAGAAAATCATGGAAATCACCAGTAATTATTAAACTTGTTCTTAATTTAGTATCGTTAAACTATCACAATTAATACAAATACATTATCACAAATACGGTTAAATTTGTTTGTATATTATTTCAGTGTGTGTATTTTATTTTTTATTGTTTCAGAATGCATATTTTGCTTGCCTTTAAGTAAATTAATACTTTTTTAAAAATAATCTTTTATTTTCAAACTTTCGATATGTTTGTGCACATCACATAGGGTTATCATGCCCCCCCCCCCCTTCCATATGGGGCTTCGTTCCACAATTTGAGAACTACTTTTATAAATAGTAAATCGAAATTTTTCTTTGAGTTTCAAATTTTGCATAACTGAGCAATTTAGAGGTATTTTTCAATCCCAATTTATATCTCCATGTTTAAACTCATAATATTTAAGTTACAAACTTTACTTGCCTCGAATTTTAATATTGAACTAATTCAAAATTTATTGACAATTAAGTTGGTTTATTTCCGTCTACTTTTATTTAACAAATTTAGGAATTAATAAATAAGGGATAACGCAATTTACGAACAAAGTAAATGACATTTTAGTTCCAAGAATACAGATGGTAAGAACATTAGGTTGGTGAGCAGGGAAAAAATGGCCATTCCAAGCCGGATCACATAAATCAGCAGTTCCCTCAGATAGCAGTGATTAGAAGTTTTTAATTAACTAGTCAACTAACGATCGCCCAACGGAAGAACAAACTCACGACAGTCCGTCGGAAAAAGATGGCCGAACAGCAAATTCTGCTCAAAAAGAAGATTAAGGAGGTTTGGCACGGAACTAAAGACCTAATTACAGCTTACACCCGTAATTTAGCATGGCTGGCAATTTGTTTACTCCTACCATCCATAAATATCACTCCTTAACTATTTCCTCTTTCTTTTCCGAGAGAACACACACGCGGAAGATCGTACGACGGATTTTCTCTGACATTAATTCCGATAACAATATTTTTTCCCCTGCTTATTTTACTTTTTTAAATTCGTGACATTTCGAGAGAAGATTTATTGAATGCGAGGCAAGGCTGTTGCGCGCACACCACACACTTAAAAAAATTGACAAACTTTGGCAGTATATCAAAAGTGGATGTGTCGTGCTTACTAATTTTGCAAAACGAAATTTTCACTATAGTTTGCATGTTGGATAGTTTTGAGGGTATCCGCAAAAAATGATGTTGTAAGAAAACACAGT
This sequence comes from Trichonephila clavata, assembly GCA_019973975.1. Lineage (NCBI taxonomy): Eukaryota > Metazoa > Arthropoda > Arachnida > Araneae > Nephilidae > Trichonephila > Trichonephila clavata. Next base: position 16,122 of record BMAO01009504.1, on the reverse strand, counting down.
TGACTACCTTGCAAAATATCGTGAAAATTAATATATATATTAAATTTTAAAGTGCTACTTTCCGAGAAAGTATAGGAATTTTTTGTTTAGAGGGAGAATAGTTAAGCGAAAGGAAAATACTGCACGCATACTATGAAACTTCTAACGACTTCAACCCTCAAAGATTATTTGATAGCATTCGATTAAATGTATCGTATTTGTGTTCCCGTGATTAAATTGATACAATAATAAATTATAGTTTATAAAAACTAAAAAACACAAATTTTATACTTAATCGAACTATAGTGTAACTTTATCTTTTAGTCGCCAAATTTGGAAATGGGATCTGTAATTAGTCACCAGATGCGCGATGAAAAAAAATTTAAATGAGAAACCTTTCATTCTGATAATCCTTATACGCCAATGGAAAAAAGTTATTAAATTATTGTATTGCCATAGACCCTGGACAAATGAGAAAAATTTGGAATCAATCTGACCTTTTAAAGTGAGTAAAAATTGAGTTCAAAGATTCCTTTACCTTCAAGTGAAGCTCACAAAAGGAGACGTTAAAAATTGACAAAACTAGCAAGAAAACGTACGTCTTAACTATAGTTAATTTATAGTGAATAAATATAATCTTCATTATGTTATGTTCCATTTTAATTTATTCAGCTCCGATTTTATTTTTGAGAGTAACTGCAAAACGTAGGTTTGATTTTACTTAAATTTTATCTTAATCATCTGAAAAGAAAGGGGTGAAAGCCAAATTACGAAAGTTTAGTTTTATTTGTATGTAAAATGTAACTCCTTTTGTATGTATATTTATAAAATATATATTGTGTGCCCAGCGGAGTCCGTTGTCATCCCAATAATTTATGAACAAAAATAGCCATAAAAGTGAGGCCTAAGTATTGTAAAGTGGCAATGCACTACACAAAAAAACTGCTTACAGCACCCTCTAGTGCAGCAATTCTCAACCGCTGGTCCGGCGGACCACCAGCGGTCCGCGGAGAAATCTTACCGGTCCGCGGACAATTTCTTCTATTCGCGAAAAAAATTTACTTATCAAAAAAAAATAATAATAAGAACTAAATTTTAATTTATTAAATTACGAAATACAAATATATCTTGAACTATTTATAATTCTATGTAATTTATGGTTAGTACTGCACTGAAGAAAAATTCCCGAAATGCTGACAAAAGTGCGCGAGAGCGCGGCGCGTAAACCCTCTGTTGGCGACAGACACTTAAGCCGGGGTTATAATAGTATATAGATCACAGCTTATTTGTGTTCGGTGGATCACAGAACACGGAAGCGTTGATTGAAGGAGTTCTTACAGAAGGTTAATAGATTTGATGTGTGATCTGGTACAGTTTTATCGTTGTATAGTCTGGGTGTTTTTAAGTTATTGTTAAACGAAACATTGTTATAATAATTATATATCTGTTTAACTGGATTGGACCAATATAACAGTAAGTTTATTGATTATTTATATACTTGTATGTATGTATGTATGTATGTATGTAGGCGCTAATAAAAAAATATTTTTTAACCCTTAGTAAGATGAACCGTAAACAAGGCACGCTATTCAATTTTTTGAATACCAGTTCAATGTCTCAAAAAAATGACGACAAAACAGGAATAGTACCAGGAAAAAAGAGAAAACCATTTATCAGACACTACAACCACGAATATATAAAATATGGTTTTATTCTTTGGCCCAATTCTACGGAAGAAGATATACGTCCGATGTGTATCATTTGCCATGAAGTTTTAGTAAATGATGCTATGAAACCAGCGAAAATGTTACGACATTTGAAGGCTAAACATTCCGAGCTGGAAAAAAAGCCGCGTGAATATTTTGAGCGTAGAAAACAAGAATTAGGATTACAAACAAAAACATTTAAACAAAATTTTATTCACAACAAGTCATTATTAAAATGTTCGTACCTAGTTGCCCTTCGGATTGCTAAAACAAGAAAATCCTTTACTACTGGGGAAAATTTAATAAAACCAGTTTTAATAGACGTCTGTTTAGAAATGTTTGGACTCTCTGCTGTTGATAAAATCAAATCGATTCCCTTATCTAATGATACTATAAGAAGAAGAATTGAAAAATTATCAGAGAATGTGGAATACCAATTAATACAAAAGATAAAGGAATCAACACTTTTTGCAATACAAATCGACGAATCATGCGATATTTCTAAAAAGGCCATATTAATTTGCTATGTTAGATATATTGATTTTACTTTGGAAGAAATAAAAGAAGAATTCTTGTGTTGTATAGAATTGGTTTCATATACAACAAGTGATGAGATTTTTAAAGCACTTAATTCTTATGTTATTAAACATTCTTTAGAATGGAAAAATTGCGTAGGTGTGTGTTCCGATGGGGCGGCTAGTATGGCTGGCAGACATTGTGGTGTTACTAAAAGAATTCAGCAAGCAGCTAATTCTGATTTATTAATTACCCACTGTATAATCCACAGACAACATTTAGCAGCGAAAAGTTTATCCACAGAATTACATGAGGTTTTAGCGGAATCTATAAAAATTATTAATTTTATCAAAAAAAGCGATTTAAACAGTAGGTTATTCGCAATATTTTGTCAGGAGGTTGGTGCCAAACATGAGCAGTTATTATTGCATACAGAAGTTCGATGACTCTCGCGGGGTAAGATTTTAACCAGGCTTTTTGAATTAAAGACGGAAGTAGAAATATTTTTAAGAGAAAAAAATAATCCTTTAAGTATGCATTTTTCTGATGTAGAATGGGTTGCAAAACTAGCATATTTAAGTGATATATTTTCATATATCAACGATTTAAATTTGAGTTTACAAGGAACTTCTACAAATGCGTTTCATTTATTTAATAAAATAGATGGATTTAAGAAAAAAATTAATTTTTGGGTGGATAAAGTAAATACCAATAATATTGATGTATTTAGTAATTATTTTGATTTTATTAATTTACAACAAGATTTAAACGTATCAAGATTAAATATAATCATTGGGCATCACTTACAATCTTTAAAAAATGGTTTCGAAAAATATTTCCCATCTGAAAATACCACGTGTGAAAGAAATGTGTGGATAACAAACCCCTTCATACCATATGAGAGTAGTAAGTTAAATTTAAGTGACAGAGAATATGAATCCCTCCTTGAGATTAGTACAGATATTATGTTAAAAGCTAGTTTTTCAACAATGTCCCTAGATAAATTTTGGATCAAATTGAAAAATGAATATCCATCTCTATACGAGAAAGCAATGAAAATGTTAGTCCCTTTCGCAACTACATATTTATGTGAAGCGGGATTTTCATCTATGACGGTAATAAAAAATAAATTTAGAAATCGTCTTTCGGTTATTTCGCCGCTCCGACTTAGCTTGACTAATTTAGAACCCACAATTGAAAAGTTGATTGAAGAAGAGCAGCCACAATCTTCTCATTAACAATAAATAACAATATAAAAATTGTAGATCTTTAATTTAGTGTAGTATCACATGTTGAATTATTTTGTTGTGTTCATATGCAATGATTTTGTGATTTTTTTTATAATTTCTGATATTTTTTGTTGTAATTTTTTTCAGGGGTTTGTTACTTATTAAAAATTATTATTACAAACAAACAATAAATTATGTTAAAATGGTTGAGGCTTTCGCGGCCGTTGTTTTGACTTGAAGTAGTTCTAGTCGGGCTTAAAGGCCGTCGTTGGTTGAAATTGCTTCCTCCCGTTCCGTGGGCACGTTGGCTAGCTTTTTCTGAGGTGCTTCTATGCCATCCAGTCTGCATCCAACCTTTGAGATGGAAACACCATAGAAAAAGCTAGCCACTCGTGCCAGCGAAACGTCAGGAAGCAATTTCAACCAACGACGGCCTTTAAGCCCGACTAGAACTACTTCAAGTCAATAAATTATGTTTTGTTTTACAAATTTTTTTGATTTAATTTTTTAGTAATCGTAAGAGTGATATTTTTGTTGTGTTTCTATGTCCATGAATTTGTGATTTTTTTTATAATTTTCTGTGATTTTCGTTAAAGTTTTGTTATATATATTATATGTATGTAATATAATTACATATATTTACATTTAAATATTAGTGTACGCAAATGATAATAAACATGTTCCAATTAACGTATTTAGTAGTTCTTTAATACCTAGTAAAATTTTGTTGTTAAAAAAATATCACCGGTCCGCGAATTTTTTTTACAAATTTTACCGGTCCGCGGGCCAAAAAAGGTTGAGAAACGCTGCTCTATTGGATACATTTAGAGTTAGCGTTCATATCACAAAAACGGTATAAGATACATGAAACATTGTAAAAAAATACAAATTTGTTGAGCATCATTTATTTAGTAAAAAACATCTTCTTTCACATAATGCTGGAAATAAAAGGCTTAAAATGCATATTTATTTGATTCGTAACTTCCAAAATTTGAACACAACAGAATGCGGAAGAAAAGGGAAAATGTCACACTCGTGAGCATCCCTAATATATGACATAGTATGGGCGAATAAGGCATGCTTTGTGAGAGTAACGCTATGCATAATAAGCATAGCATCCATTTCTGATCGCTGAATAATCCTAGATGTGCTCTTGATGTTCGGCATCAATTTCGCTGCTCGATAAATGTGTAATACAGAATGTTCAAAAACACATTGATTGGTTCGGTATTTAACGGGAACGCGTTAACGGGATCCCGATTACGCCAAGGGAGAATGTAGCGAGACATCTCGGGATGCCATTGGAGACTCTGACTGGGATCGGATCATGCGCGGGTGCCCGCATGCGCAGGAGAGAGCAAAGGCTCTTATAAAAAGCGGCGTCCAAATGATGCGAGCACAGAATTACTCGCGCACAGAAAAAGCATTAACTCCGATGTGTATTGTGAGACACTCCGACGCCTACGCAGGTCCATCAAGAACAAAAGACCGGGGCTGCTCACGGAGGGTGTGGTTCTGCTCCATGATAACGCGCGTCCACACGTCTCCAGAGTCACACAAATGGAACTGGAAAGTTCCAATGGGAGACGTTGGACCATCCGTCCTACAGTCCGGACATGTCACCCTGCGATTTCCATGTGTTTGGTCCACTGAAGAAACACCTGAAAGGAAAGCGCTTCAACTCGGACGACGTACTCAAGGACACTGTGAAGGACTGGGTCTCGTCACAGCCACAGGAATTCTGGGAACAAGGAATCCTGCGGCTTGTTCATCAGTGGGATCGTTGTGCTCAGGCCTATGGTGTGTATTTTGAATAAAGTCTATATTTGTACCCACCGTGTCGTTTCGTACCTTTTCATTTGATCACCCCTTGTACTTGGGATTTTTATTGGTATTGCAGATAATAGTAAAATACTTGATATAGTATTATAATTAAGATAGTTCAGAGAAAAATTATGCAAAAGAATTGCAGACAACGTACCACTTCCATTTCATTTCACTTACCCCTGAATTAAATAGTTTTTGGGGACTGGTTAATTTTCTTATCCATGGGGAAAAACAGGAAAATTCCTTAATACATAGAGGGCTTTTTTAATAAGGTGACTACAGAGAATTCTTCCAGGCTAGCAGTTTTCCAGTTTAGTTCCACAGCTCGGCACTTAGGAAACCTTAAGAAGAGTCAGTCCATTTCTGTAGCACATTTCAACTCAGTAAGAAAAAAGTATATCGTTGACTCTATCTAGCGAAATATTTCGAAAAGAAAAGAAAGAAAAATCTAAGACTAATGCTTTGAAATCAAGATTAAATTTTTAGGGAATCGATATCTGTGCTCAAGTCATTCATACACTTCTGCACCTAATGTCATTACGCAATTAAGCTACTTGTGAAATTAGGAAAATGAGTTATAAGAAAAAGTACAGCTTGTGTATTTCAGAATTTTTATGTTGTGCACAAAAAATTCAAAAATGGATTTTTTGTGACAGTTTATAAAATTTCTTGATTTTTTTCAGCTTTACATTTTAATCTTTATAAGTAAACTTAAATAAATATGAAACATTTTATATTTACATTTCATCTTATTGAAAAGGATGCTCTTTGAATTTAGATTTTGAGAAAATCCGGATATAATACGTAAAATGAAATCAGGAATATCACGGACAGCTCACTTGTATGCCTGTACTTTTTCCCACCTGGTTAGCTGTTAACTTGTGCCATATTTATTTTGCTATGGAAACGGAGATATAAGTCACAAGTTCATCAAATTATTTTGACTTCTAATCGCACACACAGTTTTAAAATGATGGTAATGTAACAAATAATTTCTCAATAAAAGTTTACTTCTATATTTTCATGCATTTTTTTAATGTTGTGTTAACACAAAAAATTTGTGTAAAATAAGTACATGTGAAAAAATAATAATAGAAATGTTTCGAAATTCAATAATCCAAGTAACTTTTTGCTAAACAAGCATCTCTCACAAAGATGTCTCAGCGTGCTAGTTGTAAGAACCATATAAGACATCACTATGCTCCATCAGCAAATATGTTTTAAGAGTAGGTAAGATGACTTATAAAATTAAATATTTTCATGAAAAAGTTTCTATACCTTAAATTTCTAAGTACAAAATACACAGCAAACAAACAACTAGTGTTACAATTATCATAAATGAAAACTGTAGTAAACTCTGCATATAAAAAAGCGTCATTCATACTAAATCTTGACAGCTTATAAACCGAACTTGCTGTGGATTTTGTTACAGCAGCATTTTAATATCGAACTGACTTGAACTACCTTTGACAAAAAAGGTTTAAGTGGGAATAACTTTAATTAAATTTCATTGTGATAGGTTTAACCAACTTATAATCCATTTAACTGGGCTATGATTTATGTTTCTGCAAAGTAAGTACATGCATTAGAAAAACTTAGAAATATATGATTTGTCTTAGAAAAAATAGAATATACAGTCGACTCTGGATAATTCGAATTGGAGGGGCCAATGAAATCCTTCGAATTATCAAGAGGATAGAAAATTTCCCAAAATATACGGAGAGAAATATATTTCTAACACATTTAAATGTGAAACTATGTAATAAAACAACAATTGTACATATAAAATTATTTTAAAATACTTTAAAAAGTACATATTATACAGAATAAATATTTTACAGAAGTTAAAAGTCATGTATTAAATGAATACATTCAGTACATTCATACACAATCCTACTCATCTCTTCTTCACAACAATAGACCATCTTTCCTGAATACATGTGTAGCAAGGCCACGTGTATGGACGGCTGACAACAGGTACGGTTCCTCTTGAAGGAGGAAAGCAATAAAAGTGTCTTTTCGCCTGAAGAACCTGTAAACACTAAGAAGGTGTGTAGACAGATGGTCATCAAAGAGGCTACGTTACAGGGGAGACACACAGAGACAACACAACGTGAAACCTTTAGGCTCCAACCTGTTTATTACAGGACTACCTATGGTAGTGAGTGTTTGAGTTGTCGAGAGTTTTATAAGATAACTTCGAATTATCGCGTGTTGTAGTCTGTCCAGCCACAAATCTTACTTCGAAATTTTGAGTGTACCGAATCGTATTGTTTTAGTTCAAAATATCAAGAGTTTTTCTAGGAACTTAGCATAAACTTCAAATTGTCGAGAGGTTCGTATTATCGAAGGTTTGAATTATCAAGAGTAGACTGTATATATATAAAGATCCTAGAGGAAAAACATAGAAGAAAGTGTCCCAGATCCATGAAAGTATTTCGAGTGAAACTCTGGAAACTTCCTAAGTGAAGCATATTTAAACCAGGCATATACCAATACATGAAAGTTATGGTGTTTTAGGTAATGATAATGAAGATGATCGATACATGACTTCAGTAAAATCCCAGTAAAAAAAACATAGAAAAGGAGAATCTATCTAAAGCAAAATCATTGGCTAATGATCGTCTTGGAATCTGTTCAAGCAACTTCAATCGTACTGTGTCCTTTAAGATTGAGGTGTAAAAACCGATTTAAGTACAGATTTATGAAGCTTTCTCTATCACACCCAAGCATTGGAATATTGTATCAGACTTGACTCTGAAGAACTTTCGAAAAGAATTTTGTGGAAGGAAAGGGTGACTCTAAAACTCTCTCTTTTATCAAGATTAATAATATCTGAATTTTCTAGAAAGTCTGACTGCAAAGTATATTTTCTTTCGAATAAAAATATTGTATAATTTTATAGAAAAAAAATACATATATTTTTAAAGTATACATGTCTGAGCTACACACTATTTTTGTGGGGCTACCTACTCCTAAAAATGATATAATTAAAAATGTGCTACATTGCTTGGGCAATGACAACTCGCCTGGACTTAAAATCTGGAAAATAGTTTTGATGAATCATGTATTAAATAGAATTTTCAAATAGTTTTTTACAGTTTCAAACTTTAAAACTTCAGAAACCGAATCATAAAAAAGCACAACAACATAATTTATGAAAAAAATTATTTTCTTAGAAATCTAACTTGCCTACGAAATTCGATGAGCTGAAATACAAAGAATTCTAAGCAAAATATTCTGAGTCATTCAAAGAAACAATTGAAGAATATTATTGGTCGATATTAACAATATAAAATTTTATAGGGGTTTATGTCTATAATTTTTATCAAGGCTTTTTCTTCTAAACTTTGTAACATACGTGATCTATTCTCAACTCCGGCTAGAGGTGTCGGAGGAAGAGAAGCATGACTCGCCATAATACCTTACAACTATTTATTCAACACACAAATTATCAACAGACATAATTCTAATATTCACACAAGAAGATATGTTCCTACTAAGAGCAATATGGGAATAAACCACGAGAGAAGCGAATTATGAGAAGACTTCTATTATATATATATATTGATTATTCTTTTATGGGATCAATCCACTACTCAAAAATTTGAGTTACAATTTAGTTATGGTGACCAAACGCGTCACTATAATATCTTCAACTATTGACTCTGTGACCCGTGTGATCACTCCCGGGTTATGGAGATACCAGGTTCATCAACGGCCAAAGCAAACATATTAAAGCGACTGCGCGGTTGATTTGGCGTTGAACGCTGTAAGGCATAATAAAAAAACATGCTTCAACACAAAAACAATCAAAAATTTCACTGGGACGATTTCAAGATGCTTATAGATTCTGAGAGTTACCTGCCACAATAGAATTTTAATTGTGACTGAACGGCCTCTCCTGGAAAAGAGGATGAAGTGAACTTAAATAATAGTTTAGAAGAATGCTATATGCCAGTGAAATGTACACCGGTGTCCAAAAGTTAAGCATAAATCGTAAAATGCGAAAAACATGGAGTAAATATTCGTAAAATTATTTCAAATATCTTGCGGATATTAATTGGGTGAAGAAGAAACATTAGGTTTACGCAAAACATTTCAGTCGACTACGTCCTGCGCGAAACACCGGCGCATGTCGGAATGCGGAGAAACCGATTCACGCAGCATAGGCAGTTCAGACAAGTTTCGTGCAATTGCTGTGCGAAGGAACGTTGTTAACCATCAAACAAGGTAAATGATGGCACTAAGACGCCAATTGGACATGTTTACGAAAGGAAGAATCATTGGAATGCTGGAATCTTCACGATCACAGATCGAAGTGTCTCGAATTCTGAACGTGGACCAGTCTGTGATCTCAAGACTGTGGCAGAGGTTTCAAAGAACGGGAAATGTTACCCGACAACCAGTATCAGGTCGACCAAGAGTCATAACCCCTCGCCAAGACCGATATCTGGTAATAAGTACGTGACCTCAGAAGGGCAGTACTGCCAAAGCACTGGGTTCGAGGCTCACAGTCGCCACAGGAATACGAATTTGTAGACCAACTGTTTACAGGAGACTCAATCATACTGGTCTGTATGCCAAAAGACCAGCAGTTTGCATTCCCTTCACGTCTGCGTATGAACGCGCTCGTTTGAATTAGAGTTTGAAATATCAACATTGGAGTGTGGGAGAGTGGGCCAATGTGATGCTCAGTGACGAGTCCCGGTTTAGTCTGAGTAGCGATTCTTGGCATTTTTTCAATATGGAAAGAACGTGGAACACATTTTGGACCAAGAAACATAACGGAAAAACATCATTTTCCATCAAGGTGAGTAATGGTACGGGTAGCACAGATGGACGGTCATAATGGACGGCCACACAGACCTCCATTTCTTTGACTCGGGGTCTATGACTGCTCAAAGATACAGAGACGAAGTTCTTGTTTCGAGGTGCTGTCGGTCCTGACTTCATAATCATGGATGATAATGCGCCACGTCACCAAGTGGTGCTGATTGATGACTTCCTTGAAACGGAAAACATCCAGTGCATGTCGTGGCCTGTGAACTCCCCTGATTTAAATCCTATCGAGCATGTATGGGATATGCTCGGAGACAATTGTAGCCTTTTTGCACCCACCAAGCTCCGTTATAGAACTGAAGAGAGCTCTCCAAGAAACTTGGAACCGTTTGAGGCCACAACTCATTCATTATCTCATAGCAAGTATGGTAAATCGCCCTGAAGTGTGCCTGGCTGTCAGAGGTGGCCACATGCCTTATTAAACTGCCGCAACAGTATTTTTTTAAATGTTTTCTTTCATTTTTCTTTAAAGTGTGAATCCTTGCTATGCTCAGTTTTCTTCCTTTTTTTGAAAGTGTGAATCCTTGCTATGCTCAGTTTTCTTCCTTTTTTTTAAAAGTGTCAATCCTTGCTATGCTCAGTTTTCTTTCAAACTGCTACTTTGGTTAATAAAATCAATTATTATCATTCTTTTTGATTTGCTTCCTTATTTTATAACCATTTACACCCGTATGTCACGTTTCCTGCCATTCTGATTTACAGTTCCTTCTTTATTCACATAATTATCAATTATGCTTAACTTTTGGACACCAGTGTATATTCAAGCCATTACTTTGCTTCAACACAGAGAGAAATTTAAAAATTAAAATACTTCTTTACCAATTATTAAGTCCACTATATATAACCTACAAGAAATATGAAGTCTAGACAAGCAAACTAAATGGGAAGCACATATCTAAGAAGGCCCATGAGTAGTCGAACGGTTTGGATCAAATAATATTTGCTCCTTCTGGGAAATAATAAATTGTCATTTTGTAACTTGTTATCTTAACGCTCTTCTACCAACACTCAAAAGAATATACTTTTTAAATTGTTTGATTTGAAAACCCATTTCAGTAAAGGAGATATGACTTATGCAAAAAAGAACTGAGATGCTGCTTAAAGTTAAGTCATCTGTTTTCGAGGAGGACGTGTTGACGTTTGATTCCATTATATATGATATTTGAATGGTTAGTGTATCAAGAGAAAGGATTAAGAATCTCTTGATCCGAGTTCAAAGAATCAAACCGAGTATCTGTATTAAATGATACGTATTTTCATCAAAAATATTAAGAATTGGCTAAAACTGCAACTGCTTCATTTCTGAAAATTGGATTAACATTCCAATTTGATTAATTTTTTCACAGTAAAACACACAAAAAGATATTAAATACCCCTTATAGGAATTTTTATATATTTTTCTTTTAATAAACGTTATGCATATTTTGTTTTCCTTTGAGAATTTTTTTTCGGAATGGAGAATTTATTACCGCGTTTTTCATTAATACGTATGAAAAAAAAACTTATTTTGCTTAAGAAATGTTTTGTATTAATTACAAAAATGTTTGCAACGAATTATATTTCTTAAGCGAAACTCTGCTGTATCTAAAAGAATTATACATTTTTTTTTTTACTAAAAAATTATATCAACAAGACTGCATAATGAAATGAGATGAATCGCATTGGTCTCTCTTTGAAGAAAATAATATATTCTTAATAATGATAATTTACACGAACATTGTTTCTAAACTACAATGGAGCTCAGTTGGCATAGGAGAATTAGTATAAATTATAATGTGCTAGTTTAAGTTGTTAAGAAAATTAAATAAATTTTTAAAATGGGTTATTTTTCTTGTGAATATAATTTAGTAAAAATTCAGGGGAAAAAATGTGTTTTGTATGTATACTTGCTAAGGTGTTATTTTTTTTTATTACTAATTATGTAATAGAGATATAAATTATATAAGTTTATTTCCCTTTCCAGGGATATTAAAAAGGAATAATGAATACGTCACAGAAAATGTTGCTAATATTCCTTTTTTTTTAATAACGCAAAGTATACAATTATGTCACGTATATGCTTTTGCGCTTTTAACTAAATTAGAACGACATTATATATATATATATATATATAAAAATATATATATATAAAAAACATATTTTGTCTAATTGTATACTTTCATTAAATAGTTAATTGCTACATTTTTATAATATTCATATGAATTAATTTTATGAATAATTTATATATGTTATGGCTGTTATTTTATTGATTTTCAACAGAATACGAATTGAATTTTTTCCTTGTAATTGATTCGGTTGTATATAATTTCCATTTATAAAAGAAAAGCAAAATTATTTACCTCAGTGTGTGGCATATGATACCTGTTAATTATATCTATATACATATAAGGCGCATTTGTTGTCTGTCTGTTTGTCTGTTCCCTTATAAGTCAAGATCCAGGCAACCAAATAACGTGAAATTTGGTACACGTACACAACATTACATGGGGAAGGTTCTTAAACAGGTTTACTTCCATCCCAACCTCACACTCTGGTCTCCTCCAGCCAAAAGTAGTGCTCCGTGTGCCCGTTCTGAGCCGGGTGATAATGAACCAAAAAAGAAAAAACGGAAATCATGCAGGTTGGTCACTGAGAGTGATTTTGAATGTTTTTGTGGTGATGATGAGATGATGAGGATGTAAGTAAAAGTGATGGTCATACATGTGTAGGGTGGGAGAGGGGGTACGGTGGTATAAGACTCCCCTCTTCCCTCCAGACCCATGTTTGTAGGATGGACCTCACCTCCAGCAGTCATCTTACATGGGAAGGTTCTTAAACAGGTTTGTCTTTTTGGATGCACCAGGTGGCACATTCAAGACTTTTCTACTCAATGTTCTATTGGCTTTTATGATTAAAAATAAAGACATGGCTGTTGCATCCTCTGGCATAGCAGCAACTCTGCTTGCTGGTGGTTGAACAGCACATTCGGCCTTCAAGTTGCCACTGGACTTGGACAGATCAGACAGTGCTACTTGCAATATTTCCAAGGGCACAGGACAGGAACATGTTCTCAAAACCTGCAAGCTAATTGTGTGGGATGAGGCTATCATGAGTCACAGAAATGCTTTCCATGATCTTGCCAAGACATTACAGGATTTGCGAGGCAGCTCTGCAATAATGGGTGGAGCAAACTATTGCGCTTGCTGGTGATTTTTGACAAACACTTCCCATTGTCACACGTGGCACACCAGCAGATCAGATTTGAAAAATTCTTATCTATGGCTACAAACATGCGGTCACACATTCAGGGTGATTTGTCTGCAGGACAATTTGCAAACAAGTTGCTCTAGATTGGAGATGGTAAAGTTCTTGAAGATCCTTCAACAGGCCTCATGTTTATGTCATGTGGTCAAATTGTCAACTCTCCTGACGAACTTCTGTCTAAGTGTGTATCCTAACATTCAGCAAAACTTCAAGGATCAGGACTGGCTTTCTCACAGAGCAATTCTGTAAAGCAGAAACGATGTCGTTGAGAAGCTCAATCTCACCATTCAGAAGCAGCTTCCAGGACAAGATATGCCTACAAGTCCATAGACTGCATACATAATGATGAAGCAGTACAATATCCCATTGAGTTCTTGAATTCCATCCAGACTCCTGATTTACAAGCCCACAACTTTATTCTGAAAGTTGGTGCTCCAATAATGCTGATCCGAAATACTGATGCACCCAGGTTGCGCAATGGCATACGATTAATTGTGAAAAAGCTGATGCAACATGTCATTCAAGCCACAGTACTCACAGGTTGTGCTAAGGGTGAGGATGTCTTCCTTCCAAGCAATACCTATTATTCCCTCAGACAACACCATACAATTTCAAGATAATACAGTTCCCTTTGAAAGTGTGCTTTTCCATGACAATCAACAAGTCACAGGGCCAGTCTCTTGGATTGCTGGTATAGACTTGGAGACACCATGCTTTTCTCCTGGGCAGTTGTATGTGGCCTGCTCCAAAGTATGCAAAGAGGAAAAATCTTTTTGTACACACTCCAAATGGAACTGCCAAAAAAATGTTGTCTATCACATTGCTTTAAGATAAATGTACCGTTTATTGCATGCAAATACAGTTTTGTACGCTTCTACAGAAACTTTATTTTAAACCCGGGCAAAGCTGGGTACTTGCAGCTGGTTATGAATAAGCTAATAAAACCAAAGTTTGTGTCTTGAATAATTTAGTATTGATATATTGTATCTTTTGCTGTATTGGGATGTGTTAAATAACTATCCTGTTTATATATTGCTCTTATACACTGCTGTTTATAAGTAATGCAACACCATGAAGAATATCAGAATTAAATGAACTTTACAGGAAATATCAATTATAGGATGTTACGTAAAATAGTAAGGTTTCAGATCCAGAAAAGTAGAGCAGAGCCCTCTGAGCTGATGCTGAAAGCGTATAAATATAGGGCTGTAGCTGGACGTTGAAAACAATTAATGATTATTTGTTAGTGGCGAATGTTTACTGAGACCTAAGTATGCCTTCACGACGAAATAAGGAGAAATTCAACAGCTTACGGAGTTTGAACAGAGGGGGATTATTTGCCATTGAGAAGGAGGATTTTCCTATCGCGCAACAGGAGGTCGTGTGCAGAGGAACAGTTCCACAGTGGTGTCAGTTTGGAAGTAGTGGACCGACGAGCACCGAACAACTAGAAAAACTGGCAGCGGATGATGAAAGATGACCTCAAGGCACGACGATCGTCACCTGCTCCGAATGGCGGTTAAGGACCGTACAGCTTCCTCCAGGCAGTAGGTAACACGATGGTTTACTGCTATAGGTGTACTAATGTCGGCTTCGTCGATTCATCGACGTATGCTCCACCATGCATAGCGTGCAAGGGTACCTTTATACAGGATCCTCCTCACGGCAAACCATTGACGGCTGCGTCTGCATTGGGCTCATCAGCACAGAGCCTGGCAAGCTGATTAGCACCAAGTTGTCATTTCAGAAGAACACGCTTCAATGATAACCGCATTCGTGTTAGACGCTATACCGGCGAACGCTGACTTCCAGAGTGCTAATACCCGTAGTTATGATTTGGGGTGCGATTTCGTATCATGGACGATCCAATTTGCTATGAATTGAGGGTAATCTTAATAGCAACAGGTACGTCCATGAAGTGCTACAGCCCTAAGTCGTTCCCTTCCTTCAAGGCATCCCTGGAGCTATCTTTCAGCAGGATAATGCACGCCCACATGTTGCAAAGACTGTTCGAGACTTCTGTTGAGCCCAACATATGCAACTTCTTCCTTGGCCTGCTTATTCACTGGATATGTCACCTATTGAGCACATGTGGGATTTGGTTGGTCGGCGTCTCGCTCGTGATCTGCGTCCTGCAGCTTCAAAAGATGAACTTTTTTTAGCGCATACAAGCAATATGGAATTATCTTCCACAAGAAGACATTCAAAATCTGTTTGACGCCATGCCACGTCGTATAGAAGCGCCTGGATACACCAAATACTGATTTCGGACACTTAATATTGTTTTTTTTTTTTGCTTTGAAATTTTCGTCATTCATTTGTACTAATACATGTTGTTTGTGCATTAAATTTCATTTAACTCTGATGACTCCTTCATTGTGTCTCATTTTTTACAAACAGCATTTTATATTACGAATATTAAATAAGTTTATAATATTATACAATTAATAATATTACAATGATGCGGTGACTAATATTAAACAAATTGTATAATAATTCTCTACTATCTGTTGTAAATAATGCTTTTTATTTTGGGAAACTTGCTTTCAAATTCTGTACCTAAAGCAAAATATGTCTGAAAATTTAGAAAAGTTTAAAGAACTGTTTATTTCTTCATGAAGATATATATTAAAGAAAATTATCTTACAAACAATGAAAACAACATATTAAACATTTTGTGAAATGACAAATTATTTCAAGCTTTTTGTGACATAGAAAATATTTTTTTGATGCGAATATATTTTTTCTCAAACCTTGATTGTACAATGTAATAATGTGGA